>UZAE01014609.1:0-13206 GCA_900617975.1 Rodentolepis nana | reverse complement strand
CTCCAGAGATGTGAGTTAAATTAGACTGAAAGTAGCAAGATGTGATGAGAGTCAAATTGAAAATTAAACCGAATGAGAACCATTGACAAATCGTAGAAAGTAATCATTTTAATTAACTACGAAGAATAAGGTTTGAAGTAGATATGAGTCAAAAGTGTTCAAACAATTCACAATATACAGTGAGTAAAGAAAATCATGCAGACATCTCCCTCAATCATGGTGCACAGTCTCCTTCTTGCCAAGCGATTGGGAAGAATCGCCCAACAAATGCTCTTGCAAGGAGGTTGACAGAAATCATCTAAGGCAAAATTTTGAAATTTGTGTATTTCTCATCGCAAAATGGAGCTTACAGACAGTCCAAGAAAATCCATAATCATTTTGACCTATCTCGGTCATACCACAACGCTTGTTGGTACATTTTTGGCATATTATCGCTGATATCATTTTACTTATTGTTTTCACAAACTAATTATTGATTAAAAATAAATTTAATTCGATTAAATGTATTGAAAAAGGTGTTTTCTTATCTTTAAAAATAAAGTTATACACGAACACTGAAGATCCTTACAAAGGCTATAATAATTCTCTCATTAACGTTATACATCGGGAATGAATGGCAAGAATTAACTTGGATTGTGAAATAGAATAAGTTGCGTCGGCTATCAACTCAAGAAGCCTGTGCTCTGTTTATGTAACCAAGAAATGTTGATATCAGTCATTTTTCAAAACTGTAACCATTGAAATAGGTTTGCTCAATGTCCACATTCTCTCTTATTTGTTTCGACATTGCCCCTAATTTACAAAGGGGTTGAGGACCAAACCTTTTTAAACCTATTTTATTTTATGGTTTTTGAAACAAATGTACCATGTTAAATTTTCCTACATATATGCATAGATTAATGGAAAATTACATTAGCTCGCTTGTTCACCGATTAAGGAACTTCTAGAGAAGAAATAGAGTGATCAACAATATGGTGAAAAATTGTAGAAAACTCAAGCGCCACAATCCCCACAACCGCACAAACTAAGGCTGTTCATTTGTAGGCAGTATTTGAAGGAAGGAAATGTGCGTATACATAATTTATTCAATCTTTATTGGGTATCGGGTGTTTTCCGTTGTTTGGGATCACTTTCATTGCACTTAATTTTTAATTGACCTTCAACAACCGCTTGAATGAAAGCGAACCTAAGTTTACTTTGTCATAGATTTAGAAATCCCTGTTATTTATTTCACATTTGCAGTGCATGGTTTCTCCACTGTCTCCTCCTCGATTAACTTATGGAATCGGTACAAAAAAACATATAAATAATCCATGTGTTTCAAATAGCGGACTTTATGACACTTGTTATCAGGCCTTTAGCTGATTTTGGACTTCACGGAGGGAGGAACATCATAGTTGAAAAATGTCGAGATTGGGAACAGAAGATTGATTCAAAGATGTAAAAATGACAGACACATGAAGTTAGAGTAAAGGGTAAGGTGATCACTGTAGAGTAGTCGAATATGACATACAGTGTGGTCATGGTGTCTTGAAATAAGAAGTCAACTGTCGGTTTATAAATTTGTTTGCTGTTTGGGAATATGTTGCTCCAAGTGAATCACGTAGAGGTAAGTCTTTCGTACACCCAACACATTAGAAATAACTCGTCGCAATACAGATATCTGAGTCCAATCGCTTTGAAGCATTAAGAAATGAATTTCGCATGTCTAAAATACTATAGATGCGAGAACAGAAAGATTCTATTTTTGTCTATTTCATGTATTTTTAATAATTGTATATAAAGTGAAAAAAATTAAATTTAAGTATCCTTTCAATAATGTTCTTTAGTGCGAATACACTTGAAAGTCTTTATGAAAATTTTGAAGTTCAATTTGAAGCGTTGACTTGGCCAAGATGCTCATACAAATCATGCATATGTAGTTTACAAATTTGTCGCCATAGTGAGGTGTAAGTAATATAAAATAGATTCATCTATGCGACATCAATTCACTTTAGCAGGAACTAGATTGGAAGCCTTAATTTATAGCTATTAAGAGTTTATGTTCGACCGGCAAATATGAAATTATTCATTCTCCTTTGTATACTTAGCTCAATATTACAGTCTTGAAAATATCTAATTATTTTATGTTAAATAGGAATAAATCACATTTTTCGTAAACATGTCTCTTCCTTTCGTCTATATCCCAATAGACATATTTACTTGCCATTAACATTTTTTAAACTAGGTCCCTACGTTACATATTTAATGAGCACTCAATGAGAATTTATTAATAGCTAAATATTTGCAACCTTTCGAAGGTAGGGTTTGACTTTTTCTCACTTATAGTCTGTGAAATTACTTAAATTCGTGATTAAGAAGGGAAGACTTTGACTCAGATAAGATTCTCTAAACCTACGCGAGATCCTAAGGCATATGTGAAAAGTATACGTGAATGTCCTATAATTCACATTTTAGGTGAATACAGTAGAAACAGTCGTGTTCATACTGTCTATTCTTGTCCAGAAATGAATTAGTCTGAACGACGGCCCCTTGGTCCGTCGTCGCCTTTACTGGAAAAAAAACTTCTTTACAAGAAATCGTCTCGTTTTTGAGCTCTCACCTTAACCTGAACAACAAGCATCATTCATCAATCTAGCTTTTGTCCGCATCAAGCAATTTCGATTATTAATTATCCTTTTTGACGTGAATTGTGTTTTGTGGAGACAAGGAATAAAGCTTCAGAATCTATAAATGATCCATATACAATATATTTTGCTGATTATTCAAGAATAAGTAAGCAAACAACCAACTAACTTGACGAAATTATTATTCAATACTATCGTGCACTTTCAATTTTTAAAACAAATAAACTCAAGTAACTTATTTAGCATTACTACTTGAATCCAACAAGTAATTAAGGCGTAGTTAATTATTCAAATTTCAATATTTATTCATCATTCAAAATATAGCTCGATTTTTTAATGAACCTTTGAGCTTTTAAGGTTAAGTTAGCAGATCTTAATGAAATACTTTTAAGCATAAAAGTAAATATCTTTTTATTCAATTCTTAGCAACCATTTGACAATAATGTTCACTTTATACATACGTGTTACAAATGATAAGAAAATGCCATGGTAGTTTTATTGCCACATTTACTATAACATTTTATAAATTAAACAAAACTGACCAGTGTCAGTAATGAAGACTTTTGGTTCCCACTTCCTTGATAAAAAGAGAAGCAGTGTGAATGGTATTATTTGCTTTCACTGAAGGCTGGGAATAATCAATATAATATATGTTTCCAACCTAAGAATGCAGTCAGGCTAACGATTAAGCATTAATTCTATCTATTCGAACTCTGCATGGATTGGCTATTCAAATGATTCGTTTCCTTGCTTTTATAACAGGAATCATCTTTTCCGAATCTTCTTATTGACACTTTAAAAGCATTTAAATTGTGTTGAAAGCCGTGTTCGAACAGCATTCTCGAATAATAGCATAGAAATAGAGATGAAAATTTACAAGTGTTGAGTTGCCATTCCATTTGGTGTACAAGCGCTAGAGCGAGCTAGCGAGGCATTGAGACCACTTAAATGCTTGAATTAAATGAGAATCTTTCACTCACTTGGTTTATTAGAGTGAGGTTATCTATCTCAAATGGAAATAAAGTACGATTACAATTGAGTTAATCAGACTGTAAATGACGTAGATTTCAATTTCGTCCGAAATAGAAATTTGCTTGCAAATGAAACTAGATCGAGGCTTTTAATGAAATACATTTCATATCTTATCATGCGTAATAAAGAAGTTGCAATCCTTTAGCACTCTTTATGCCCTTAATGCGGATCGATTAAAATTTTCAAAGTACCCATTTAGAAACTTCTTAACGAATAAAATTTTATTGCGCTCTTACACATAATTTTTATGAAATGAATTTTCATGCACACAAATAGTATCTGAAGGTCAAAATTGTAAATTTTCAGAATACAGACAACCTGCAACAACGAGCACTGGCGAGTGTAAATAAAAAATTACTAATTTCAGAGAATCAATTTACTAATTTTGGAGCAATATTACTCAAAATATGTGATCACTAATTATTTAAGCATGACGGAATTCAAACAGTTTAGTTTACTTGATTTGAAAAGTGAAGTGTTCATTGGATATTGCAACGACAAACCTACCAATTAGGTGAAAACAAAGGAGCAAGTGGATCTGAGAAGAAAATGACAGTTTTCGTTGCTTTCAAAAGCCATAATTATCATTTCCCTTAATTTAACTCAAATGATATAATTTACTGTATTGATATTAAGTAAATGGATTAAATAACATCAGGGCATTTTAATGGCCAGGGTTTTGCTTAAGTAAAAAATAAATCGATCATAACGAATTTTCCTTAATATCAAAGTAGACAATTAGTTAGAATATTTCAACCTCGAATGACAGGTGCCAATTTACATGTTTTTTGAAACATTTCTAAGCTCTTTTGTGAAAACGGACGGGAAAAGTAATTAGAGATATAGTTCTAGCGGTCTTCCTTTGGCAAGAATATATTGCAACGTTTTCAAAAGTGGTTTATTATTTAACAAATAATAACTAACGATTCATTTGAAGGAAATGAAAGTCATTGAACCAAATTGTCTTTATATATATTTGCAAAAGATTCATTTAGAAATGTATTTTGGACTGTATTTGTAAAATCACTACTCAACAGTATTTCAGCACTAAGCATGATTATGGTGATAACCTAGATGAAGCCTGTTTTAAGTTAAAATGCCCAATCCATGGTTTTAGGTTTTCTCACATTTTTGTGCTTCTATCAGCATTTAACTAGATTATGCCACATAACTTTTTTCAGGTTGCAAGTTGTGATAATGTAATGTCCACAATTTAGCGCAATGCATATACAACTATACTGTTATGCTTAGTGACTTTACTTTCATCCGTAACCAATGAGTGGTTTGCGACTAACACAATTCAACTTTCTCTAACCGAGTAAAAGGATTACCACGACGTCTATATTTCTGTTAAGCTTATTTATATAGAAGACATTAGCAGAATTGAATACCCAATGAATTTATAGGTAAAAAACAAACGTGAATTAAGCATTATAAGTGAGGTGTTTAGAACTTGCGCATTCTTCCATTTTGTAAGTTAAATAGAGCGTTCATTTATTGGGCTAGCGCATTCATTAGCTATTACTCAGTGAGTATTTGCTAAATATTCACACACCATATACATAACAGTTGCTTGCTACGTACACCTAAGTGAATGATTTGTAGAGAATGCAGTGCTGCTCACTTTAATCATTGTTGAGCAATTCTATACTGAGGCATTCGACAATTCAGAACTTGACTGAAATATTGGACGTTTTTATCAAGCTTTTACACGCATTTACTGGAATGATTTATGGGGAAAATGTTGAAACCTAATAAAGTGCCAACGATTAATTAATAGCTATAATATGGGTCTCCTTAATATTCCAATTGGCTCAATTAACTCAATTTTATGTCTATTCCATTAATTTGTGACATTTGGTATTCCGATTTCCTGTACGGTGTTCCTTTCATCATGCATTCAGCCAATACTACTAACGGTCACCTATGTAAAAAATATTCTGGCATAATGACGATATAAAGGATTGAGTATTGATAAAAAGAATGTCTTTGACTTAAATCGAAACGAGATCCATTTCTGAAATTCAGAAGATGCAATGCACCGATCTGTGATCATTTAAATAACAGATTATTGAGTACGCCAATTAAATCAAGGTCGTTATTAACCTACTGTAGATGTGCAACACATGGTTCTTATTCTTAAAATTAGTCTCGACAAATGTCCTAATTTGGTCAAGCACAGTAAACAACAAGGTTGCAGATCTTTATCATTTATCCAATTAAATCATCAATCAAGTCATTGAAAAATCATTTAAACCTAGATTTTAATCTCATTCAGTAGACTAGTTATGCACCAGTAATCCATGATAATTTATGAATGATCATTAGAATTGATTCAATTTTTTCATAACTGATGCTCCTTTAATTTGATGTCAACTGTTTATTCGACTAAATTTAATACTTTATCGCTCATTTTTTGATACATTTGTAACATTTAAAACACAATTATTATTTCGTTTACTTTACAAACGCAATATTCTCGATTTTAGAAGCGCTATAAATCGTGGTTTTACGATTTACAATGTTAACCTCCGAATTAACAGTTAATAAAATAAAGTTATAAATAGAAAGTTGTGTGCTCCAGTATAAGTCCGTGAAGAAGGAAGAAATCGATTACTACTGCAAATTAATTAATACTAATTGGCGAGGCCAGGTAATGACTGGAATTGCTCATTTCTCGCTGGGATGGCCAACTCAATTGATCAACAATTCAATTATCACTACTGTCCGCTTGTTAAGTCCGGAAGGAGGAGGCATATGAAAACGTAACAATCTCACTATATGATAGGTGATGGAGGGCAGATTATTCAGTTTTGGCTCATTTGAGAAGTATGGTTTTCATTAACCTAAACATTTGTTCTATCTTAGGTGGAATTTAATTTTCTGGTGACACGGATGCACGTCCAAACACCAAATTAGTTATTTTGCTCAAATTGCCATATGAAGACAGAAAAGGTGAATAGTACAAAGAAAATACAGGCTGATTCATTTATTTATTTTAAATGGCAAGCGTTTTGATAGTTATTAATTGTCATTTTGCTGACTTCGGACTTCACAGAGGGGTGGAATATCATAGTGAGAAAAGTTCAAGAGGGGGGAAAGTAGAGTGATTCACACATGTAAAGAGTCAGTTGGGCACAAATGCAGAGAAAAGGTAAGAAGAAATCTAATGAAGTGGTCGAATTGGGCATAGAGAGGGGTCAGGGCAATTTAAAGTCAGAATTCAACTGCTGTATGAGTATGCGTTTCTCAGAGTGCACCACGTGGAAAAAGTCTATCCCAGGATTATTCGTAAGTAACAAATTGGTAACAGTGAGATGGAAATAATTATCTGGGCATTAATATTAATAATTTTTTACAAAGGAACATAATAGGTTCCATACACTAAATTTTAACTGCATAACCCATAAAAGCATAAGTTATTTTTTGTCGTATTAACATTCATTCAACGGCACCTAGGGTAAACAGATTGCTACAATTAATGGAATCACATTGACTCACGTTTTAAAACTTATTCCCTCAAAAGTTGGTGCCATGACCAATAACCATCATTTCAAAAATATATTTTTAAATTTTTCAGTCAAACGAAGAAAAGTAAATGCATGCTGCAGAGTTGTGAGCTAAATTAGGTTGAAAGTGGCAAGATGGGATGATAGTCAAATTGTAAAATTTGAGAAAGTGTTAATGTCAAACAAATCTTCAAAACTAATTATTTTAATAAAACAAGAGCTATAAGTAGTAGAGTAGATTGAAATTAACGTGAAAAAAATAATTCAAAATAAACCAAGAATAAAGCGCATGATGATGTACCTCCCTCGCTCAAGGAGTAAAGGCCTCTTTTGCCGATCGATACGGATAAATAGAACAAACCACTTTCTATTTGCGAGGTTCGCATAAATAGCCTATGATGTACATTTATGAATTCGTTTATGAATTGGTAGTATTTGAGTTTGTCTTCTGTAAAATCGGCTTCTATGATTGTGAACGTGTCCATATCAAAGGTGTGAAGGATTTTCAGGATTTTGATCTTCTTGTCCTGTGGCATCTCTCCAGCAATCCACTGAAGGATTTGTGGAAGTTGTGATTGGTCCTGATGTGAGCGACTTCTCTTTTGCTCCAATTCAANAAAGTGGCAAGATGGGATGATAGTCAAATTGTAAAATTTGAGAAAGTGTTAATGTCAAACAAATCTTCAAAACTAATTATTTTAATAAAACAAGAGCTATAAGTAGTAGAGTAGATTGAAATTAACGTGAAAAAAATAATTCAAAATAAACCAAGAATAAAGCGCATGATGATGTACCTCCCTCGCTCAAGGAGTAAAGGCCTCTTTTGCCGATCGATACGGATAAATAGAACAAACCACTTTCTATTTGCGAGGTTCGCATAAATAGCCTATGATGTACATTTATGAATTCGTTTATGAATTGGTAGTATTTGAGTTTGTCTTCTGTAAAATCGGCTTCTATGATTGTGAACGTGTCCATATCAAAGGTGTGAAGGATTTTCAGGATTTTGATCTTCTTGTCCTGTGGCATCTCTCCAGCAATCCACTGAAGGATTTTTAGAAGTTGTGATTGGTCCTGATGTGAGTTTGCTCAATTTCAAACTAATCATAATAAATTGAAGTCAAATACCGAGTTATAGACCAGGGCCACCACGTGGAGGTAAGTCTATTGCGTACCCTACCATCAAATATAACTATGTTTTGAAGTGGGTCGAAACGTGCCAATTCAAAACAGTCTTACCCATGGTTTTTGTGTTTGCTGTTACTTGCTCATCCATTGAAAAATTGAAAATGGCAAGATTTTAAAGCGAATCTTCCGCTTTAACAACAATTTCCCTCATCACATATATTTAATGCATAGCTTTCTATGATCCAGTTATTAACAATTTCAAAATGCATTTATGTTTAAATAAGCTCATTTTTGGTTCGATTTTTGTTTATAATAGATTGAAGAAGAATTATAATTCAGTTAATATTCACACTTGAAATCTAAACTCCCTAATAAAATTGTCATTTAATTGATCATGAGAAAGATTAGTATAAACCTATTTGGCCAATACCAATATTTATTAAAAGAAATGCTGTAACAGTGTTGTTGTTACACAAATAATAGGCACTTTCGAAAAGGACTTACTTCCATTTTCACGTCTTACCAAAAATAATTAAATTTACATGTCTGCTCACTTATGTCATTTTCTATAACGATTTTGCAGAAAATTTATGTTCGTGGAAAATAAATGCTTCCTTCTTGTTTTCTGCAAGCATTTCAAATATGAAGATGAGTATATGTTTAATTGTCAAACATATATTACATCATTTCATATCCGATAATTTGAATGAATTCTTAAATTGAAGTATTTTTGCTATCTTCTACCATAAATATCGTCATAATTTTAGAAACTACCTTATATCCCACAAAGTGTCACATTTCAAAGTTGGTTTAAGCTCAATTAGCGTCTATGAATGTTGAAAGAAAATGCTAAACACAAGGTCGTAAGTCAGTTAGTTGTTTGAGGCCGTCGATGTATGGCAGATTTTAATGGCGCCAATCATATACTTAAGTTGATTGCAATAAACGCATGTATTGGTAATGGAGATATATTATACTAAGGCAAATATTGAATTATGCTAATGATCCTACGATTACTATTCTATTTTTTTACTTTGCTACAGTTAAATGCTTCCCCAGGAATAGGGGGTTCGGATTTGCCTAATTCAATTTGCTCGAGAATTGTGTCAACACCTTCTGGGAATACAGAACCCCTAATATTTCTTGATAAAAACGGAAAGAGTGTATCTAGCTATTTTTTTCAATAGACATTTTATTATTTTTCTTTACCAGAATATATGCGGAACAGATAATGGACACTTTTAGCCTATTACTATAACAAATGGCAGTTGTTATTATGATAACGAATTGGTCGGAACACCATGTAAAAGGCATAATGGTAATGGTTTTCTGTAAACCTTTCATTACAAATTTACANTTTGCTGAAAATGCAGAAATGAACCAGTTGGATACTACACTGGAATATACTCGAACTGGAAGTGAAATCAGCACACATTTTCTTTATATAGTAAAAAGGACATATGCCGGATTTATTGTTTACTGGACTGCCGACAGTTTGTCTCTTTTTTGATTTTGCTGATCTATCTTTTTGCTAATTGCTGTTCTCAAAGATTTGCTTTCCGTTTAGATGTGTCACCTGATATAACGGAATGCAAAAGTTGGTTCTTTTCTGTTTGGTGAAATATTACTGTTTTGGAAATTGAGGTCAGAAAAGATATGATATCTTTCTGCAAATATGAGGTCCTTAGAACATCCTATTCAATAGCTTATGTCGGGGTTAATGTAAAAATATGCTAACTTCTCCCATGATGAACTAAAATTAAAATTTCGTTTGAGAATTTGGCTGTCCCATTTTGAAATTTTTTAACATAATATATTTTCTGTAATTCTTGAATTAAAATAAAAAAAATCATTAATATCGTTCTACATAAACTTTAGCCATATCTTTTCATAAATAATAAAGAAGATGCATGCCTCAATTTTACTTAAAAAATTTTGAAGAAGATGGTTTATAACTTTCGATTTAAGCATTTTTAATTTGACTCAGGAATTCATATTTTATTTGGCACTAATATAATATTTAACAAATTTATTTGAATTAACGTAGAAAACATTATGTTTATTTTAAAATAATTGAAAAGATAGAAAAGTCATCTTAATACTGCTCAAAATATGTGATGTCAAAATATTGATGTTAATGCAGAATAATCGTTTCATAACTTTTAAACTATGGTAGGTAGGGTTAAATCTTAATCACAGATTTTGGAGCAGCTTAAAGCTTAGTTAGATAAGCTAGTAGGGTTAAATATGTAAAGGTATATTTTATTTTAGTTAATTTTTTACCAGTCTTTCAACTGAGTTTATTATTTTGTTTGTAATGATTAATTGAATGTATTTAATTTGTATAATTACAATAGATTTGATGAACTTCATTTAAAGCACTTTTGACCTTCAAATTATCCTGCACTTCACAACAGGTTTTGCAATAGCATGCATATTTTACAGCAATTTATTTTAATTTGAGAACTGTTTGTAATCGTTCCAGGGTGTGAACAAGTAACAACAACAAGCAAGGGTAAATAATTACGTAGTAGTCTTTCAACTAGAATGATAAATTTAATATACTTAATTTCAGTAACTTATATATATATCTGATATTTTTTTCATTTAAAGTAATGATGCTCAAACCTTTATCTTATTCTAAAAGATAAGTTGCAAAATTACATACATATTCTCAAGCAAGTTGCTTTATCTTACGAAAGCATTTTTAAGTTTTTCTTCAACCATTAACTGAAGATTGGTTTTACTTCATTTAGTTGCCGTTGGAATCTCTCTATGGATTACTCAATGAATGGCACATTTCAGAATTCATTAACAAATTTTCCAAGCAGAAAATAAATTTTTATTAAAATTAATTTCAAAATATGAAAATCGATGGTCAAATAAATTTAAAACTGAAATCATTGCAACTTGCCAATTTCATTTTTTTTCACCTGTTGAACTAATACCAATAGTTTATTTCTGCAAGTTTTCAAATTGATCCATCAATTTTAATCTTCGTTGTTTACAATATATAAACTACTACTAGGAGAATAGATCTCCGGAGAGATTCAATTAATAGTATGCGTAAAATGGTAGGCATTTCACTGAATTATTGAAGCCTGCTAATTAAATAGAACAATTAAATTAACTGAATGCATCGACATGAAAATTTGTTTTTCTTGCTCATTTGAATGACACACATGTTTAAAATTAACTGCAACTATAATAAAAGGCGACTTTATACCGACCGACTAGATAAATAGATATAATTAAGCTTGTGGATCAAAGCGATTTATGATTTTCATAAAATTATTTTTACAGAAACAAATAATTAGAGTATTATTCCTTCTCAGATCTATATACAGTTATTTATGAGTTTTAAATTCGGCGATTAGAATTGCTAGTACCCCAAACAAAATTTTTATTACATCCTTAAATTTTTCTTACGTGTCCCTCTTTTTGTGTAAGTTTTGTCACCGAAGTGGGACACTTCAAAAGGCCTAAATTACTTTTAATTGCATAGTATGACAGCTGAACAAGGCATTTCCCTTTAAGTGCTCGAATTCAGTATTCACGGCTGTGTGCTTTACCAGTATCCCTGTTGATATAAAATGCTACACAGATATAGCCTCTTGTTGCCATCACATGAGACGCGTTGGCGACAAAACGTAAAACAAGTAATTTTCATTATTTGTCAATCTCAAAAACAATGTATGTCAAATTCAGAAGTTAAACGGCTTTCCTCAAAAATCGAATTTCCACTTTTGTTAACAAAGGCAAAATTTCATTATTTAACATTTATCAAAGAAAACGAAGTATTGCAGAGCTCTGTTATCAATAAAATTCCACTTTTTAGATAAAGCTCTTTTGACAGCTAATGCTTTCTTTAAAGCAAATTATCTGTGCTCATTTTGGTTGATCTTTACTCCAGAATACATATGGTTTACAACCGTAATTAATATTTTGGTTTATACGATCAGTTGGGTATTATTTTTACTTCTTATTTTGCATTTAGCTGCGATCAATCTTATTTAGTCTGCATCTTTTCACCATGCCTTCACTTACCTTGAAATCACAAAAAAATTTAAGGAGTTGTTTCACAAATGGTGACTTTAATAAAGTAATCAACTTAAGACAGACTATGTTTCCTAACATGGTGTGCGCGATAGACTCACCTCTACGTGGTGCACCTTGGACAAAGTATCTTCGTACGGCAAAAAGGTCAATCAATCGGCATTTGATTTGACTTCGATTTATTATGATTAGCTTGTGGCATTTGATTTGACTTCGATTTATTATGATTAGCTTGAAACGAGGCTATAAGAGAAATTGCCCTCGTTAGGGCGAATCACAACATCTGCAGATCCTCCAGTGGAATGCTGGAGGGGTGTCACATGACAAAAAGATCCAAGTCCAGAAAATCCTACAAACCTATGGATTTTGAAATTTTCAATTATATAATTATGGAAGCAAACATTTAGGATGACAAACTGAAGTACTACCAATTCCCAGCTCAAATCTATGATGTAGACATTTTCACAATTATGGAAGCTACATACGGATGACAAACTGAAGTACTACCAATTCCCAGGTTAATTCGGACGACAAAATGATATACTATCAATTCCCAGGCTACACCTCTTACCTTCTATCTAACTATCGCCAAGTTCCATGTAGAATTCTGACTGGAGTAAAAAAAGGGCTCACCTCATATTACGATCTAATCAAGAGTATGGGCTCGACACAAGACATATGTGAAATAATCAGATTAAATGATTGGAAATGTCAAAACCACTTCAAGATATACACAGTCTATAATTCACCACAGAATTGCCCCAACTTTGATTTTCTGAACAGCGCATACAAAACCGTAGTAATAGGCGACTTCAACGCCCATTCCACCAGATGGGGCTATAAGAATACAATCG
>UZAE01014607.1:0-13211 GCA_900617975.1 Rodentolepis nana | reverse complement strand
GGGGGGCAAAGAGTAGTGAACTTGAGAAGGAGGGATGTAAGTGCACTTTAATAGTACAAGATCATAAAGAAGAAGAAGAAGAAGAAGGAAAGAGGTGGTTGCTCTAGTTTCGGATGATCAACCACAAAATCAAGGGTTCTTTAAAAGCGCTTTTTAATCCCCTTTTTTAATAGGCAGAATAGTACAAAAAGAAATATTTAGTGGGTCAGAATAAATTTGAAGTTCCGGCGTGTCGTCTAAGAAAAAAGCGAGAGAGAGAGCAGTAATTGTAAATTATGGCGTCGGAGATTTCGACGATGACTAACCGCGCGAATGGAACATAGAGAGAAGGGTAAAAACACAGAACAAGAGAGAGAGAGAGAGAGAGAGCTTACAACAAATTTTTGGAAGAAAGAAAGAAAAAATAAGTATCAAAACACTAAAATTTGCACTTCAACTGCAAAATTTGGCGCACTTGGTGAATCAGTGAAAAGTGACATTGGAGTAAATAAATTAATGATAGGACAAGGTTAGTTAAGTTTGAAATGGATATGCTGAAAATAGATTAAAAATAAGAAATGCTAGAAGGACTTGGGCACTTCAGACCCAGATCGATATAGAAAATAAAGAAGCACATTTTTCGAAAATTGAAAACCAATACTATTGAGAGGTCAGGTCATATTTCGAGCACTGTGCCAGGGAATGAAATCTTACTGGTATTGGAACTAACAGGGCACAGTCAATAGTCTTCAGTAGGTCCAATTCTGATAAAAATACAACTCCACTTTCTCAACAAAGAACCGTCGCTTGCGTAACTATAGTCAAAATTTACCTTAGAACTCAATAGAGAAATATTGAAACTGCATCCTACAACAGCAAAACAACGAGAATTCCAAGAAATGGGATAGAAAATAGATTGTGGATTAAATGTTGGCAGAGCAAAGGATGATAAATGGGTCAGCTCTTCTTCGGGAGTACCGTTTACTGCATCTGTTAAGAATATGTGTTCAAACACCATGTCTAATAAAAAAAGCCCAGTGAAATGATTGAAGGCAGGAAATAAAGATGACCTTTTGGGCCCAAGAACGCGGATGACTCATGCATTCACCGCACAATGCAAACTGAATACATACGCATCGTAAAAAACTAGGAGTAAATTAGGAAGAGCAAAAAAAGCTTAATTACAAAGCGAAACATAGTACGACATAATGAGGAAGCGATAACAGAGGGGTATAGCTCGAGTCTGGTAGATATTGAAAAAAAGGCGACGCTAGTTGTTACCTCGAGTATACACAGGAGACACTGAAGAATCTAACTAGATCAGAGTTATAATTGGATGGTAAGTAATGAATAGAGGATCATATTACCCGAATCTGTGCATGGGAAAAACACAAATCGACTTCTTTAATGTCCCATTCAAAATAAAAGGTTTCAAAATTTTAATTTAGGGTAACTTTCAAACAAGGCGTTACAACAAATGATAAATTTGTATAACTTTTGATATTGGAAAGCTATCTTCACACCTTGCGTAGGAAATAGTGCAGATGTCCAAAGAAATTGCAAAATAAGCTCCAACAGCAACAACCACTCAACTTCTAAGCGCGCAGAATATCATGGATAATTGATTTAATTTTATCAGGTCTAATAAAAAGTCTGTTTACCTTTAACAAGTTGATCTCTCAATGCTTCCTTGTCCTTCTCTGTTTGAAGAAGCTTATCGGACATTTCCGCCAATCGCCTAAGAGGAAAGAATGAATAATTAAATGAAGGATTTTGTGGGGGAGCATTGAAGTTAGAATTAATTAGATTTATCATATGATGATAATAGGTGGACACACAATTTATCGATTTTTCAATCGTGTGTTGTTATTAACACGCACACACGCACATGTGCTAGTATCGATTTTTAGAGCAAATAGGAATCGATACAATACGCGTGCACGGTTACGGGTATTGATTCTCATTTCCTTGACAATATGAGGATCACCCATTGTGTAATCTCAATTTAACACATTCAATTCGACCACACAGATAAGCAGACAAGATAAAAGTAATTGGGATAACCACTAACGATGTGGCTTCTTCGAGTTGGATCTCAAGTTCCCTGACCCTCTGTTGAGCAATTTCACGTTCCCGAATCTCGTTGTTGAGAGCCAACTGGAGATTAGATCGTTCCATTTTGCTAATACGACCGGCCTTCTTTAGACGCCAGTCCGCAGAACCTAGGCTTCCACTTCCGTTGAGAGAGACCGCGGTGTTTGGTGAGGGATGAGGCGGTGGGACTCCGGAGTGTGAACGATGCTTCTCCTCTTCGTAGTCAGTGATATCGGGAGAACCGTTGCGGAGGCGTTGAAGCTCAGACATGAGATGGAGTACCGTATCCTGTAGAAGCAAAATCAGGATGAAGCCTTTACCTCTTCACATACTACTTATAACCAAGAAATACAGATTGGAGGAAACAAAAGTCATAATGAAAGAAATTGAAATAAGAGAGGCTAAATTCACATGTGATTTTTATATTTTATTTTGGGAAGCTTGGTGAAGAGCGTGCGATAACCGATTTTCATACTGAGATTGAAATCCTGAAACTTTTTATAAATACTACTACACTTTAATATTGCCGTAGTGGGGTGTGCGATGGACTTACCTCCACGTGGTGCACCCTGGGCAACGTATACTCATACGGCAAAGTGACAGTTGACTTCTCACTTCTAACTACCATGACCCCACTCTATGTTATATTCGACTACTTCCACAGTACTCACCTCGCCTTTTTTCTACCTTTGTGTCTGTCTGTCTCTTACATCTGTGAATAACTTTTCTGTCTTTGTTCACCTTGATGTTCCTCCTCCCCTCTGTGAAGCCTGAAGTCAACTGAAGGGCTAATGATAACTATCAAAACGCCTGCCATTTGATATAAATAAATAAATATATTGCCGTAGTAATAAACTCACACGTGCTGAGAATTGAAATTATGACGAACTGATGCGGCAACACAACCAGGCGTTTCAAAAGTAAATCAAACTTCGTTTAGAAGAAACGTATTCGCTAGAAGGAACACAATTTGCATACTTCCAGATTGCAATCAACCCTATGCTTGGCTAGGAAGTTGTGAAATAACTGTGTGGCATAAAAAAGAACTACCAAGATACCTCTACCATTCAAATTGACATTCTAACACAATAAGGAGATACTCTAGAATCCACGTAAGGCAGTAAGATGGAAATTTAACAGACGTAAAGAATGAGGGAATAAGGACTATTATCGAGGTTTTCCGAAAGTCCACCCAATCGAATAAGAGCCCGTGGAGTGAAGCTTGAATCTCCCCATGGGCGCTTATTCCGGGAAGTTTCATGAAAAATGGAATTTTCCGTTTAACCGCCCCGGGCGAATTTTCAAAAAAAACCAGCCGTAGATTCATTAAAGGAATCCTCGCATCTTCCTTAAAATCTCTCAAACTGACAGTAAGAATGTGTGCAGTTAAAGTTAGGTTTCATTAATCAAAGGTCTCAACTGCCCCCCAACTGGAATGTTAAAAAAAGGAAAAAAAACTTACATGAAGATTGTCACTGACAGCCCATTCATTGTCAGCCATTGCAATAAGTTCGACCAGTTGATTCTCCCAAATCATAACTCGCTGTTCCATGGCAGAGCAACGTTGCCGCTCCTGACGCAATTCACATTCTAGGAAACTCGTCTGCAAGAACAAGAGACAAAAATTTGATAAGGAGCTGTGGAATCATTAAAACGCAATTCCGTTAAGGATATTCCAGATTTGCCCTTTTCAGGCAAATGTAAAGTAGCTCTTTTACGCTACAGGGATTCATCAATTGGACTGAATTTGAATTAAGTACTATATTTATTTCCATCGACAGAAATGGACAATAATATCAGAGGTTGGGAGCCAAGGAACACAACTGAAGTACGCCAAATTCTAATCAAATTACCCAATGATTCAAAATGTTGCCTACAGATTTTAATCAACTGTCGACGGAGGTAAGTTGAGCATGTAAAATGATGGCAATATCCCACGTAATCTTCCTCTTTCTAACATGAAGTTATGCCTTCCTATTTCTCGAACTTTCGACAAACTTTAGGCAGAGGCAAAAGGTTAATGGTTTGCTTTCCGAAAAAAATTTGAAAGGAGATAAATTTATGTGGGGGTGGGATTCGTACATTCCATTAACTGGACGTCAAAAACCTATGAATTCTGCAACGGGAAAGGGTGATAGGTTTGAAAGCTACGATTGAAATGCCGATAGTCCGATTTTTTTGTATTGAGAAGAGAGTTATAATATTTCAAGTAAACACAGCCGCACATGCCATTGAAATCTCTATTCATAATCTAATGATCTGATTGGCCAATTGCAAACTACCGAGAAGGCGCAAAATAGAATGTAAGTAAGAATAAAATTTTCAGGGAGTATAGGAAATAAGTATTTATTTATTTCAAATGAACGATCGTGCAAATTACGATTATTGAAGGAAAAATATAATCAGAATTGCCCGGGTTGGTCGTACTATGTGCCAAAGTTTTAACGCATGTTACTATGAGGAAACTAACGTATTCAGCGACTAAGTGACGTACCTGTGAGTTCATATTAACCTCATTTGACCTACAATAGCTAACACGACAATAAAGGTTAAGCAGTAAGGCAAACAAAACGCGGTGTTCTCTATTCCAGAAAATATTACGCACGTCTACACAATCTTCTCTTAATGTAATAGAGCAAATCGTAAAACAATCTGTCAATTCCTAAAGAATTCTTAATCTGTCAAATTGGTATCTTTAAGTCAAGTAAAATTTAAGCTTGCCAGGGCGAATTCGAGCAAACAGGATACATGAGGTATATCTATTGATACACCTCCCCGCACCCCTCCCCCACCCCACCCTTCCCTCCTCTTTCATTTTTGGTCAGAAATTAGATTCCAGGGTTGAAAACTTCCCGTTGCTCCAAATTTCCTATCTTAATCTGGTCCAAAATATCCTCACACAAAGAGACTAAAAGCACCTACACAACCAATTTCTGGACTCGGGAAAGTTGCAGGTAAACCGAACAATATATATATATATATATGTACACATATAGGAGTGAGTTCTCATATGGGTCAATGAGTAAGTCCCTCGGACACGGGAGTGGAAGCGCACAACGACACAAACGTTGGAGAGAAAACGCCCATGTAGCCGGTAGGTAAGCGTAGGCTAAGTGGAGAATAAATTACTCATTCCCCACCCCCCCCCCCACCCCCCAACCTAAAAAGGAACAACATATGCCAATCACAACCAGCTTGACTGTTTAACGCCTGCCGACCTGATTCCCGTAATTATCGCGTTGTGCTACGTGCGTCCATATTTGATTATCGATTTCCCCAAACCTCCCACCAAGTGTGCGTGGAGGGAAAAGTCCCCCTTCGGTTGGCTAGTATATGAAACTAAGTCTGCGTGATTCTATACATGATTTTCGATTTCAAACCCTCTTATTGTTTTTCGACCAACCACTGAGTAAATTCTAGAAAATTTCTGTCCCATTGTGCCAGTATACGCCGTGGGCCACGTTTTTTTCACAATTATCATTCAAATCAACACTGGACCTTCAGTTCAACCTCATACACGAGCGTACGCGCAAACCATATATTGAGACATACTCTCTCAAGAACAATCTCCCTAATTCTATCCTGCAGATCTGATCGCTCTCTCTGCCAACGCAATTTCTGATCAGCCCAATAGGTCTCTTGGTTGGCCATTTTGGCTTCACATTCCTCAGCCCAGGTGAGAGCATCTCGAAGTTTCAGTTCCAACTCTGCAATAGTGGCGGACGGTGTTGTGGCGGCCAGTGTGTCGCCAGTTTTGGCGGTCGAGAAACCGTTGGAATGATTACTCTCGGAGGCAACTATGGTGGCAAGTAAAGGACCCTTCGTAGATTGTTGCTGAATGTACTCATCCAGGAGTTTGCGCTGAGCTGCCAACTCAGCTCGCTTTTCGTCCAGATCATTGAGAAGCTATAAGGAAGGAAAGAATGGTAAGCAATTGGATTGGATGTAAGAAGGCATAGCTCTATGATAGTCTGCAAGATTTCATAGTTAGCTTAGCAGGAATGGTAATATCTTAAGAACATCCAAAGTAGAAATGCACCAAGTAAAGGAAAAAAGTGAAAGGATATTTTTTAAAATCTCGGTACGCATCTCTAAAATCAACTCAGAACAATTTCTCTACTTCACAAGAACGAAACGTAGAGCAGAGAAGTGTACTCAAAATTTAATAACCAAAGTAAGAGTAAAGAATGCTATATCGTCTCATGTTAACCGAAATTAACAAGTGTGGATGGTGATCCATATCACAAGAGTAGCAACAGATATGCAAGTTGCCCACCGTACTATCAGTGCACAGATTACTATTCAAACTTCTGGCTGTAAACATTGTTATCCGAACTCGCTCAGATAGCAAATGAATTCTTGACATCAGTACGTCCATTTTTATTACAATAGAATTGGGGTGTGCAATAGACTTACCTCCACATGGAGCACCCTGGGCAACGTATACTCAAATGGCAAAGGTCTATAAAACCGGTTGTTGACTTCTGACTTCAAGCTACCGTGACCCCATTGTATGCCACATTCGACTACTTCCACAGTACTCATCTTACCTTTTCTCGGCCTTTGTGCCTGTCTATCACATCCCCCTCTGCACTTTTTGACTTTGATGGTCCTCCACCTCCTCTCTGTGATTTCCGAAACCAGCTAAAGGGCTAATGATAACTATCAAAACGTCTGCCATTTAATATAAATAATTAAATAACCGTAACACAACCCAGTAAGAGGGTAAAAAGCGTTATGCCTTTCAATTGAAAAGAAAAGTCAAAATTGACATTTCCGCATCAAACCCGGCAGACTCCATCAAATAGCGAAGGAATTCACGTAAGCCAGGAAGACAAGACGGTAGTACACATACAAAAATAGTATGAAATTTCCCATCTAATTTCCCCAATCATTTGATTGCGAAGCGAAATAATAAATTAACAGGAAAAAGGCCACTGGTCAGTTTCTTGATGGCCTACGGATACATTCTACCCCCACCCCCCCCCCCCCCCCCCCCCNCCCCCCCCCCCCCCCCCCCCCCGACCGGACAAGACCGAAATAATCTGACCCCGAAAGGAATTGAGGTACTAATCAAATGAGATAGTGTGGGAAGAGAGAGAGATGGTAGGCGGACTGGAGGGCACAAGAAGTACAAATCATAAGTTTGAGGTACTTTTATATGACCTCGATAATAACTTGGCTGTAAGGCTAAATCAATTCATGGAGGAACATTTTTCACAACCCTTCGCTAATCCTCAACCCCCCCCCCCCNCCTCCCTCCTCCACCCCACTCCTTCATGTAGTATCAATGTGGCAGGAGGGAACGAGATCTTAATCACCGTCAAGTAAAAAGAGAGCAGCAATTTATTTTCAGCGCTTGGGTATTGCAACTATTCTTTTTTAGAAAGCGTTTTCAAAAACTCATATGGGAGGAGGGGGGGGGGGAACATCATGAACCCGCCTGTTAAGAAAATCTAATTTATCTACTCCAAAAATTAGCCAGTACTGTTGGGTCACTTTGTTCCCACCACCACCACTACCCCACCCCCTCCCCCCACTCCCCCCAAAGTGGACATTAATGGACTCCTAACTTCAAAAACTGGCATTTCACTTGATGTGCCACCGAGGAATTCATGGACTTTGTTCTACCCAGCAAAATCTGGCCAACGACACCTAAGCCAATCGGAATGCAAAAAAAAAAAAAAATTTTCCCTAAATACTACACGGCGAAAATGAAGTTGCGATTACTAGAAAGGGGTTTTTGATCCTCAAAACAGAATTACGTTTCCTTACCCTGGTGAAGGCTTCACGTGCTAATTCATTTCAAATTGTTTTAGGTAACACAATACTCGGATTTATTACGGATTAATGCACAAATATTCTAGTTGAAGGCTTAAATTTCAGATCCTAATTTCAATCTCCTATATAAATTCGAAAAATAAAATGCCAACACCGTATTTAGAGAGAGAGAAACATTTAAGACTTCAACAATAGAATAACAATTCAAAACTCACTCTTTCACAGGCAGCTTCCTTGTCTCTCAACTTGGAACTAGTTTCCTGAATGCGTTTGCAGAGGTCCTCGTTCTCCTCCTCATATTCTCGAATATCAAATTTGAGGTGTTCCGTCTTCTCCCTCTCTTCTGCCAACCTGAAGTAGAACAACACAAAAAAACCATCAAATACATATATTGACGCAATATTAAAGAATTGAAATTTCTGTCTAGACAATTTGTCTGCAGCTATGTGATTTATGACTTGTGCAGTCGATTAAGTGGGGGGGGGGGGATTGAAAGGCCGAGAGTCTTTATTTAAGAAAGTTAAGTTTATAAAGAAATTAAGACCTTTACAGCAACTGGAATGCCTCTAGTTAATTCGAGTGCACTTAAGAATGTGGACGATCTGGTCTGCTCCAGTCAACAAAAGAGCTACTTGGATGACAATTTGTCATAAGGGGAGCTGTGAGATACAACTCACACCCCCCCCCCACTCCCCACTTACCTGAGCCAAGTGTTGAAATGAGAATTTTCACCTAATGCTGACATACAATGGCCTAATTCAACCAATACCTCATAAATAATAGATTGTTAATGAATTCGGTATTGCCGATTCAAATAGTAAGCCAAAATTTAACTCATTCAAAGCATACAAGCAGAGTGTGCTGAATTAGTAGAGGTTTGAATTATGTAAAGATATTTCACGTATGATAAAAGTGAGACTATGCATGTTGAGTATCACTGGCATTATACTGGGTGTACCAAAAAAGAAATGCACGCACACACTTAGAATGATTGTAAGCATGGTGTCCCATTTAATTGGACTTTCTGCAGCAGTCTGTTATGCCAAGATGGGCCACCCCCCACAATACCATCGCGATGGTGGATTGAACGAAGGTGGATTGAACGAAGAGGATTTGTTGAACATCCTCCCTCCCTCCCTCCCTCCCCCACTTTACACCAGACCTCACACCACTGAATTCTTGTCTTATGGGGATACTTAAAAGACAAAGTCTACTCTACGAAACCCCCAACAATTAATTGAAGTAAGAGAATCCATTGAGTATGAATGCGTCAAATCCCAAGGGAATTATTTCCGAACGTGTGCGATTCCATTGCTTGGCGTTGTCAACAATATCTGCAACAAAATGGACGACAGTTTGAGAACAGAAGGTGAAAAACGATAAAATTATACTTGCAAAATGCTTTTACGCTTTTGAAATTATAAAATTCTAATTGAACGCCAAGTTCACAATTAGTTTGCTAAATGTATACATTTTTCGCAACAACCAGTATATATATGCACAGCAGGTAGGTGGGCGAATATCAAGTTCATTAGCTCACCAACATATACTGAGATATTGTTAATTTACAATTTTAATCATATCATCCCGGCTACATTAAAACTGTAAGAAGAAAAATATAATGCAAAGGTCACATTCCTTTTCTCAAGCATTGGGAAAAGGTGAATTGAAGGAGGATCAGATGGACCATACCTGTACAAATACTACCAGCCAATAGGAATTAAACAAGGTAGACAATGCAGCAATGCCAAATGGAGAATGGATTATGAAGATTACATTTTAGAATGTGAGCTACCCAAAAGACTCGAGTGATTATTGAAGATGTTCTCAGCACCGCTTATGGATCTCCCCCACCCCCCTCTACCGATTTCATTTGCTTGGCATAGTTAAATGAGTATTCTTGTGCACTTCCGTGGGTAATACTACTAATAAGACGAGTAGCAGTGCTTTGGACCATTTCAATCACAGCCCCCTACTTGGGGATGAGAGAAAAAAACAGAATTTGAATTTCCAAAATTAACTGAAAGCGTCTAATGGAAGATAGGCTACTTTTAGTGCAAATGATATCCAAACCAGATGCATTTCGACACTCCAATTTTTCAGTTAATGACTATCAGCGTGAGATTAGTCAAACCCCCTCCACCCCCACTCCACGTCTTCCCTCCCCAATTGATGGATAATTTTAGACTCGTCAGCCAGCCAAACTAGTTCACTCCTGTCTACTTCGTATGTCTCGCCTCGACCCCATGAGAAAAAAGGTCAAGGACGATAAGAGAGAATGGAGCAGTGTTTGGAAGGCATACAAACTGCAATGAGAGGTGAATGAGAAAAAAAAGAAATATGCAGCAAACAGCAGAAAGAAATTACCTCATACTGCGAGAATGAATTAAAATGCTGACAAACAGCCATAAATGGCGTTTAGTAAAAAAATAAGAGGATGAAAGTAGTGCGAAAATGGGTTAATAGGACCCAGCGGGGGGTGGGGGGGGGGGGGGGGGGGGGGGGGGTTGGGGGTTGGTGATTTTCATTAAACTTGAGTGACTAACAAACCAGTCGTGAGTGGTGTGATAAAGACGATGAGTGAAATTAGATTAGAAGGAAAAAAAGGCATTTCAAGGAGGGCAAAGATGGAGGTAAATAGCACCCCGACACCTCGTCCACTTTTTGGGATGAAAATAAAAAGTACTATTGGTCTATTTTTGCACTTAATGCAACTAAATCCAATTAACGGTCCAATCGCATATCATCATATGAGTGTATTGCAACAACCGAGTTAATGCTTCAGGGGCCCATAGAACATGCATTACATATGAAAACTGTAGAAAAAGCCAATCGATAAATTCCTTTTGAGGTACAATGAGCTGAGCATGACTTACTTCCTCCATCGTTGAATGTAATTGACCCAGTGTAATTGGCTAAGGTGTGATCTACGCAAAGCGTATTCTGCACTGGGGTCATTTGAGGCGCGTTTGTACGAATGCGTTAAAACAATCCAGTCCACTATGCACTTCTCAGGAGCAATAAACTAACCTCCCCCCAACCCGAATTAACCGCAATAAATTAGAATGATAAAAACAAAGAAAGCCAATCAAAGATGGTGCGGTGCAATGACTCCAAAAATGCCAAGGGTTTAACTACGTATGGACAAGGAAGTTAAAAAGACCACCTACTCAAAACTCCACCTACCATAATGGCAAATTAAATATCCTACTAAAAACATTAACCCTTTAACGCCCAAATTATTTGTTGAAAAATGCATCCAACCGCCCTCACGCGTCCCTCATAGTAGCAGATTGACTCTGACGTGATGTGTTTTGGTGGCATCAGGTGAAGGCTATAGACAGGTATTGAACACATTTCAAACGTGACAATAGCGCCTCCTGTTAGGAATCTAGTACAAATAAAGCTTATCTTGAAAGAGGACAGCGTATGGTCTCCTAAGGGCGTTAAAGGATTAACACCTGCCATTGTATAAAATGGCAGGAATTGATGGAATTAGGCGGCTGATGAATTGGGAGGTGATTCATAGCAAAAAGCACAACTCGAAATGGTTTGTGCAGGTAACCCCCAGCCCCCCCCCCCACCACGTACATGAAAGAGAAAGTCGAAACCGCAGGGGGCAAACCGCGAAATGACAACAAAAATAGAGCGTGTGAATGCGACGGAAACAAGAGTCCCCAAACACACACACACACACACGCACGCAAGAAAGCAGCAAAGATAACACATGTGAAACTAACTTTGGCCAGATAATATTGGAATGAGGGGGGGGGGGAAGGAGGTGGGGGTGGGGCTAGAAGCGTGAAGTAAAAGAATAGCAGTGAACCATTATTATGATTTACTTGGATAGGAGGTTGGCAATAAAATACAACCCAAGTGCGAAATGCTGTATATATATATAATATCTTCACCTGATTACCAACTAAAGCAGTTGAACGCGACGCTTCAAATTCCAGGTACCCTAAGGTGAACTCAAGACTCATCGTATAGTCTTTTAATTTTAAAAATAATTCAGCATGACTATTTTAGCGTATTTTAGAGTGGGTGTAATTGACTTCAATCGACGTGACCGCTAAAATGCAAAAGGATTGCTAGGAAAGTAGCCATATAAAGTGATATATAGGGGGTGTGCGATAGACGACTTACCTCCACGCGGTGCACCCTGGGCAATGTATATTCATACGGCAAAAAAGTCTATTGACTGGCAGTTGACTTCTCGCTTCAAACTACCATCACCTCACTCTATGCCATATTCGAATATTTCACAGTACTCACCTCACCTTTGTTCTACCTTTGTGTTTGTCTCTTACATCTTTGAAACACTCTTCTGTTTCCCTCTCTCGACTTTTTTCAATTTGATGTTCCTTCCCCTCTGTGAAGCCTGAAGTAAACTAAAGGGCTAATGATACCATCAAGACGCCTGCCATTTGATATATATATATATATATAGTTATAATTGAATTCCCATTGACTTCAATTTAAATATCTCCATTCGTAACGCGGAAACTCGTCATCGTAAAAATAGAATAAAATCCAAGTATATGTCGATAGTTATATATGGAATTTTAAGGAAAGCGCCAGCGAATGCAACGACACAGAAAGCAATTTATACCATGGTGATTAATAAAATGCACGAAAAGGAAAGTGTAGTTTTTCAAGGTTTGGAAAGCAACAAAAAAAGCCAGCAACGGCGAAGGGGGTGGATCGCAAAATGGTTGGGAATTAAGGCAGGATATCAAGTTGCATAATTTATTCCGTTTGAACAATAGTTGCTCATGGATCAATTTACTTAATCAAGTTCCAAGGTTTAGAATGCATTGACCACCGTTCAATCACTGAGTGTATTCTTGTCCACCACATTCAGTGCTAATTGATTAATACGAATTTTTGGAACTAACAAAGGCCGAGAAAGCAACTTACATGATCATAACATACCTCCCCCCCCCCCAACTCTGTCAATCTTTACTGTAAACGAAAAGTTGCATGCAAATAGAGGCATTGTCATTTTCCTATTTACCAGCACCTACCGATCTGGAGGCGCCAAATTTTTCCTGTCAAGATGAGTCACGCAATTGACCACTAAAGTAGTTTGCCCATAATAATTGAATTCTCCGCAATCCATCAATCATGAAACCCCGCCCACTCCCCGCCCCCTTCATCCGCTCTCTAATTTGGAAAAAAGGCCAAGGAATTAACTAAATTCGTCATTAAATAAAAGAAAAATAACTTGAAATCCGTGAAGAATAAGACGAAAAAAGACATTGCACCACGAGGATTAATCACAAGGACGAACTCGCCATGCAAATTAAATTTACTCATTAACTGGGTGAGTCACTGAAACCCAGACAACTAAGTGG
>UZAE01014605.1:0-13213 GCA_900617975.1 Rodentolepis nana | reverse complement strand
GCCTTTGTGTCTGTTTCTTTTACGTCTTTGAAACACCCTTATATTCCCCCCCCCCCTGAATTCTTCCAACTTTGATGTTCCCCCTCCCCTCTGTAAAGCCCAAAGTCAAATAAAGAGCTAATGATAACTATCAAAACGCCTGCCATTTGTTATAAATAAAATAAATGTTTTAAACAATTTCTAACCAAGTGAGTTTAAGTGTCTTGACTTATGCAAATGTTATTTAATCAGCAACAATTGAGGGGGGGGGACCATTTGAGTCAATTTCTATTACTCAATTCAAGATTCCACTATGGAAGGTAGGTAAAAGGAGATTTCAAACTTTCTCAGAGATAGATTGAAATATTGAGCCAATTGCAAATTCTTATTTTAATTTAGAAATACGCTCAAAAGTGAAGGAAGTCATAAATTTCTCAGCATTGCATTTCTTCGGATTTAATATTTTTAGTCAATAGTTGACAAACAAATATTTTATAAAGGTCGTGTATTTTGCTGGCAAAAAAAATATTTGACTCTTAGTTTTTGTAATTTTGCGTGATATTGAATTTTATTAAAACCTTGATCGTTAAATATTTTTTTTTGAATTTGCAAGATCTTTTAGGTAATTATTTTTTTGAGGGGGGGGGGTTATTAGGCAATCTGTTCCTTACCCCATGCACACTCATCAGAAATTCCAATTATTTGTGGTTTTATTTATCGATTATATTAAATAACTGCAATAATTCAAAGTGCAATTGTCCTTAAAAGACTCTTCTAAAATATGGAACATAATGCCACAAATATCTATATTATTTATTAAGTAAATCTCAAAAAATGAAATATTTTTAAGTAATTATGAGGAGGGTCTGTATAAATCCATTATGAGTGAAAGACAATAGGCAGAAATATATGCACAAAAAGATATGACATAACATTAGGTCCATCAGAAGCCCGGGCTTCCTAGTAAAGACATATGCTATTTTGATCCACCTTAATAGCCAGCAAGGTGTTTCATTAATCGAGAATTTTTTATTTCAATCGATCCATAAAACGTTGAACTGGTGGAAAGTTGTGATTGAATGTTCTTTGTTTAGTGAACGTCCCTTATAACTGTGAATACATACACTTTTAAAATTTTACTCAGATTTTGGAAAGATGATGAAAAGAAGCGAAAAAATGCAAAAAATATCCAACTGTTGAGCTGATTTACTTGTAGATTGAAATTTATTTATTTCATTAATAATTTTTCATTTTAATTTCATGCTATCAATGTGGAACTAATGTTATTTCACTTTCTACAGCTGAGAAAAAGACCTTGGAATATGAGCGAGAACATCAAGTTCAAAAAACCTTTCGATATTATTGTACAAGCAACTCTGATCCGCAATCAATATTCCTTCCATCTGTTCGAGACACCTGCTGTCAACTCAATCGATCGAGCGTGATGTATGAGGCTATTCGTTCGCCTTTTGCGCTCTGTTGTCAAGCCAAACCTGACTCAAATTGTGGTCGAAAGGACCAGCAACTTTTTACTGTCTTCCATGCCATCATTTCCCCGTGGCATGAAGGCTCTAACAAGCATTGTTCTCACCTCACCTGCTGCCTATCTCAACTCGGTAGGTTTTTCCACAATCCCAAAGAAGCTATAGGAGACTATGGTAGTTGCCATTTCTTTCACACAATCGCCTGCATTCTCCACTTCTTGAGCATCTCCATTCTTTGCATATTTGTACTCCAATTGGCTGTGAAAATTATGTGTATGGGTCGCGCCTTCTTTAGACTAAAATTCGAGGTGAGTTTCAAAGATAAGAGACCATGAATTTATTTTTGTGCTAAAACTAAGTTATTATTCTTTGAATTAACGATTGAATTACAGCTTCTTTTCCTTCCTACCTCTCTGAGTTAATATCAGAAACTATAATTTCAAATGCTTCAACCACTTTAGTAGTACAAATATTTCTAAATTCTACTTAATTGATTAATCGCGAAACAAGTACAATCATATGGTACTCGTTCGATCTATAGTAAAAATAAAAATTTAATGGTAAAAATCCGTCTGCAATTATATAATTATATGATATCTGAAATAAATAATTATAATTTGAACATGGATTATATTGTAATTTCATGTTGGTTTAATCTTGCTTCTGGTAATCTTGACGAAAACGAAGGTGCATTACTTCAGATTTCTAATGGTGCTTCGAATTTTTTAACCCGAGCCCCTAAAGGTAAGGAATAATTTTTTCAATCCTTTTGAATTCTTCATGAACAATTTTAAAATCATCAAAAAAGTCATTGATTAAATTCATAAATATTTTTATCTAACCGCTTAAAGCACGACTTCTAATTGCAAAAAGCACCCTACCAGGAACGGATGAAAGAGCATATTTTGTTTATTTAATAACATTTGAGAAAATTTAAATTTGAACAAGGTTTTTTATGCACAAGGTTAGCCGAAGCTGATTTCCATTACCAACAGTCCACAAATTCACAAAGCAGTCATATTACAGGTTGCATTCTTTTCCAGCACACAGAAAATACATCAAATGGTTAATTATCTTGCCAGTGCGTTCCGTCTGCCTCCACTTTGTTAACTATTCCAGGGTCCCCGCATCTTGAACTTTCAGACATCCAATATATATGTCAATCGATAGTTTGCATATCCGTTGAATGGTATTCTAGGTCCCAAAGAAAGGTAATATTATTAATTAGAGTTGTCAAAGTAAATATACTGATGAAATGGGAGGGCTGAATTCGAAAGTTGTCATAAACCCAATTTTATATGCGTTTGTTGGCCCGAAAGCAAATAAATAGACGGAAGATTCAGTTGTTCCAATGTAAATATTTATTGATTTTGAAATCGGGTGTATTTTAGACCTGTTGAACAAGCGGGCAACATTGTGAGAAAGCGTTGAGAAATTTAGTCCATTCGTTTCAAGATTTTGACTTCTCCAAGGTCGAAAAAAAATATATTTATTTTGGTCCTTTTAATGACTTTGATGACATTCTGTCGTTGAAGATAGAGATAATCAATTCACTTACACACATTGAGCTTGTTGGTAACGTAGAGTCAACTCTGTATTTTTGCAAGCATTCGTACAACTTACAGATTCCAACTTTGCAATTATCGATTCTTTATGTTGGGTATTTGAGCTCCAAGAAACCGAAATCAATAATGTTACTGCATAAATAGAACCCCCTTAGCCATGATTTTGAGAACCCTTTCTTTTAAATTTTTTTTGAAACAAGAGAATTTGGAAGATTTTTCGCAGAAATCGATAAAACGAATGTCACCTTCTTGAAGGTTGGCTATGGAGTTAGCCAGAGAAATTTGCACATTTCACATAACTTTTTGAAGCGTATTCCCTCCTTCACGTGGCGAGATATTTTTAATATGGCAAAAAAAATGCATTACTTGGTATGGCGTGCAAACAGTGACATTAACAGTGACCTTTTTCTATATTTTTTTTAGATAGTAGACGGGATAATAATTATTGCGTCACTAATAGCAGACGCCATATTTGTCTACATTGCCTCGGATGAGATCACGCTCATAATCGTTTTCCTCATTTGGCGAATCATACGAGTCGTCAACAGTAAGGCTGCATGCCACATTAAATATATAATCCTTTAATTTAATAATAATATTAATAATGGGAAACTCTTAGTGTTCATTTTTTCCCAATTTTGATTAATTTTTAAATTTTGTGTTTCATCTTAACTAGAACCCCAATAGTTATTACTAGACAGGCCTTTCGATTACAAAACTAATCTACCAGTATCGACTTTAAAGTTTTTATTGATCGATAGAGAATAACTTAAAAATCTGATTATATTATCTTCGAAAAATTTCTCCTGATAGATAAGGTCTGAAATAGGAGTAATCATGGATAAAATTGTTATTTATAAACTTTGCCAATGATGTTAGTATAATGATCCTAGAGTCAATAGAACTTTAAATCCAAAATCTCAGTAGCATTTTACTCCTTTAAAGCATTAAAAAAAGAGAACGAAACCTGAAAACAGACATTAATTGAATCTACGTTCGATCGATCCTTCTTATTGACTTCAAGTAATGATTAAAATAGTGCGGTTTTATCTTGACAGTTTTTTCAAAATATATTTTAGGCTTACTGATGCATGAGAAACAAAGAAATGAGTTTCGAATACAATTGCAGAAAAGAGCTCGTCGTATATCGGAGCTCAAGGTGGAAGCCCTCAATGGTAAAATCATTATTTTGGAGGTATGGATTGTTTTAAATTTAAACTTTGAATTGCTAGCGCTTTGGTGACCTCTTTCTACTTATTTTAGAAGCATATTGAAAGTTTGGAGAGTATGTGCGTGGAATTAGGTGTGCCAAGAGAACAGCTGATTTTCTGTCGACCAACATGTAAGTAATAGTTATTGGATTGGCAACTAAGTCATTGTCGTTTTTGTTGACAGATTCACTCTATACTTTCTTTTGTTTTGTTAACGTGGCCAGAGCATCTAACCTATATTTTTTTCTTACTGTATGGGCTTCTAGGTTAATTATTAAAAAATTTTTTTTGTTTAGTTCTTTAGTTTTTTTTTATCCCAATTTAAAAATGAAAGAACAGGACGTGCACTTCCGACACATTTTATTGTATTACTTCCGAAAAGGCAAGAGCGCATCGCAAGCACAAAAGAAGTTATGTGTCGTATATGGAGATGAAGCCTTAAAAGAAAGGCAGTGTCGAAATTGGTTTGAAAGATTTCGTTCCGGTGATTTTCACTAAAAAATTCACAACGATCTGGCCTCCCAGTCGAAGTGGATGAAACCCATATCAAGGCCATTATCGATTCAAATCGTCACAGCACAACACGAGATATTGCAGAGAAGCTGCTCAATGTGTCGCATACATGCATTGAAAAAAAATGAAAAACCCTTGGTTATGTCAAGAAACTTGATTTATGGATCCCTCACCAGTTAAAGGAAATTCATTTGACGCAACGGATTAGCATCTGTGATTCGCCGCTACTGAAACGCAATGAGAATGATCCATTTCCGAGGAAGAACCTAGTTACTGGCGACGAAAAGTAGATAGTTTATAACAATGTCGTTACTCGCAAGAGATCATGGGTGAAGAAGCAAGATCAACCAGCCCAAACAGTATCAAAAGCAGCAGAGATTCACCAAAAAAGATTATGCTGTCAGTCTGGTGAGATCACAAAGGAATTTTGTATTTTGAACTCATGCCGCAGAACCAAACGATAAATTCAAATGTGTATGTTGAAGAACTCGAAAAAGTGAAGGATGCAATTGAAGATAAGCGGCCGGCATTATCAAATCGGAAGGGTGTTGTTTTCCATCATGATAACGCAAGGCCCCCCCCACACATCTTTGGTTACCCGGCAAAAATTATTGGAACTGGGTTGGGATGTTTTGTCACACCCACCATATAGCTCTGACCTTGCGCCTTCGGATTACCATTTGTTTCGTTCCATGCAAAACTCTTTACATGGTAAATTTTTAACAACGCGGATGATGTCGGAGCACATCTAATTCAGTTTTTTAATAGCAAAGACCAGACATTTTACGAACGGGGAATTTTGACTCTGCCAGAACGATGGAAAAAGGTCATCGACAAGAACGGCCAATATCTAATTGAATAAAGTTATATTTTTAAACAAAAATTCCGAATTTGCCTTCTTATTTGAAATCGGCAATGACGTAGTTGCCAACCTAATATTACAAGTATTGATAAATTCAATTTTGAACAAACTCAATTAATTGTATCATCGATTAAATATTGAAAAATCGACACATTTCTAAATCTAGAAAAAAAGTCTTTTAACTTTGAGTACTTTGAGAATAATCCCGACAGGGAAACACTCTGCTTATATCCGTATATTATATTATTGTTTTAAATTGTAACTTTAGTCTTTTTATTCGTTTTATTAATAGAATCATCTATTAATCAAATTAAAGCGATTTTATTTTAATGTCTTTTTTTCCGTCTAACCCCACTTCTTATCCATATTTTATATTTAATTTATTTAAAGACATTTTCATAAAAATTGCATTTAATTTAATTGACAAAGCTTTGCTTTCAAGAACTCTTTTGTTTTGTAATTGCAGTGAATTTAATAAGGGTTTTATTTGCTTCGGAGAATTAAAAATAAACCCCTCTTTGAGAACATTAAATGTTATTAGCCATGTCGATTATTACACATTATCGAATGCATGGAACATTTAATGCTTGTTTTAATGTGACTTGACAGCCAAAATTGACCACAACTGATAGTGTGGAGTGTTGCTGATCAGCAAGCAAGACCTCTTTATGAAATGTCAATTCAAAGAAATATGAATGTGACCTTCAGGAAGAAGCACTCAGAGAAAATAAATCTTTCCAAAGATAATAATACATGTGTAGAAGTGAGGCAATGTTTGTATAGCCCTCGCTGAAGGCTATTAAAACCTTGCGAGTCTAACGTAATTTTGTCAAAGTGGTTTCATCGATTCAATCTCTCTTATATTCCGGAGAAACATAATTGCCATAAATATTTTGCCAAATTTTAACCACCTTATTAAAATATCATTGTATATAAATGGTTGCCTTAATTTTATTAATCTCCAAAACGCTGCATCCTCTAATTTTCTAAATCATTGGAAAAAAAAACAAATTAATTCAGAGTCAATCAATTTTAGAATAATTTCAATTAATAGTTTAATTGCAAGAAGAATATAAGTGAATTGCCAAATACTGCTGGTGATTAATTAAAGTAATTATGTCAATAGTCATCTTATAAAACTCTCCAAAAGTCTAATTATTTAAACAATATCAGTGAAGAGTTGCTTTTCCCATTGATAATTTTTAATGCCAAATTGATTAAGTTAATTTGCCCAACTTAATTAGAAGCGGTAATTTTACTATGACAAAAAAACAAGATTATTGCGCACGAATCAAATTATTTCGAGAGCAAATTCTTCCAGAAGGAATAATTTTCTTCGCATAATTTATAACAGCACAATTCGTTTACTCATGAAATCTAGTAATAATTTATCAAGAAATTCTATTTAAAATGCAAGAGCAAAAAAATTAAATCAAGATGGGGGGTCAGGTAGCTTTTATCGTAGTTAAAACAAAGTTGCGATGAATGTATATTTTATCAAATTTTAATTGTAAGCAAAAGTCCCTAAATCCAACCAAGTGCTTTCCACTTTTAAAATAAGCGTCTGTTCATAAAATTGATGAATTCGGTAATATTTAGATAAGATATTTAACTCATTTTCCTCTTACGATAGCTTATAACTGAATTTCGTGACAAAATAGTAGTTTAGTCACTACCTAACAAGACCAATTGCAAAACTATATACAATTTTAATCAAAATATTCGCCCATTACTCCCGTTAATTATATTCAATTGGGATTCCTCATAGGTTCATTTATTAATGCTGAATTCTGCCTTCACGTAAAAGCCGATATTCCATTTAAAATTGGGCTTCTTATATTGAATCTTATCTTTACATCGGTAAAATTTTAGCTTAAGTTATTGAATAATTTATTTTACTTAAACTCTATTTTTAAAGTTATCAACCAATGTGAAATGACGAATATTGTAGTACTGTTCCTTTGTGCTTGTCAATGAGTTTAAGCATGACTTGAATATAGTTTACCAAGTGAAATTTCTACGACTATTTGGGTGGACTTTATAAAATGGGAAAATGTTCCCATATTTCGACCTCTTATTGTAATCATTTCACAACCATTTTTCCACTAATACAGTAGCAAAATCGGGGAAGGAGGTGACGAAGAACGCGATTCGCTCAATGGCCTTCCTGACCTCGGAGATTATAACTCAATTTGCCGTTGGGCTAAATCCCAAGAACCTTGAGAATAATCAACTGAGCAGCAGCTGTAGTGCAATCCCATGCTCAACACAGGCCGAAGTCGTGTCTGGCACCAGTGATTGTCGAGTTATTCTCACTAACAACCAGAGAAGAAGAAACTCCATCCCGAGTTCCACTTCCACAACATCGCCTCAAAATAGCCCACCTCTATGGACAAAGCTCAAACCTTCTTAGATTGCCCAATAACCTCCCTCCCCCCCCTCTCTCTCAAATTCCTATTCGATCTCCATATCTACTCAAATTCTCTTCATGACCTTCCCTAGGTGTCGCTCTTCCCTTCAACACGAAAAACCACTCAACTTTCTTCTACTTCACTCGCTTTACCTTACAACTGGAGTGGTTATTTTTGTACATAGATATATACGCAATGTGTCCTTACCTTAATTTATAATCTGAAATGACGAAGAAAATTGAATTGAAAATGAATAGAATAGAGTGCTCCGTGATTGAATTGACACTGGATTTGGGCCAATTTTTACTATTTTAATCACAACTTGGATTTTGTATTAAAGTTTATCTAAATTTAAAAAGGTAACGAGTATTTCTGATGCCCTACTAGAACTCTTAAAATTACTTGAAAAAAATAAGCCATTGTACGCAATGTTAATTTACTTCCGTTATCTCTTGAAATTCCCGCGATTATATGGCCAGTTGCCAAACTTTCTCGTAGCTTTATTTGAAATTAAGAGAATTTTTCTCGATAATGGAAAGAGGAGTCTATAAATTCTTCTCGAAAGTCCACTTTACTTAGACTGCCTTCGACTAGTGAAAAGGAGCCAATTTGCACTTTTGAGAATAATTATTTCATGCCACACCACTGCATGGAACAAGAATTTAAAATTTTTTACATTTAAATATATAATATGTTTATTTATTTAAAGTTTATTTATATCAAATTACAGGCATTATGTTAGTTGTCATTAACCCTTTGTTGACCTCGGGCTTCACCGTGGGAAGGAATACCAAAGTGAGAAAAGTTGAGAGGGGAAACAGAAGAGCGATTCACAGATTTCAAAGAGACAGACAGAAAAAGGCAGAGAAAATGTAAAATGAGTACTATGGAAGTGGAGGAATATGACCTACAGTGCGGTCATGGTAGTTTGAAGTCTGAAGTCAACTACCGGTTTATTGACTTTGTTGCCGTATGAGTATACGTTGCCTAGGGTGCACCACATGGAGGTAAGTCTATCGCACACCCCGCATTTATAACTGAATCAATGATGAAGAAATTGGCAAATGTTCTTCTACGAGAATCTACATTATGTAATTAGTGCCTACTGCAGGTATCCTTTCTTCACAAACCGAAGTTTGGAAATAAGATATTATCAATATTGCATTTAAGATATTTATTGATTTATTTCAAATGGCAGGCATATTGATAGTCATCATTAGCCCTTTAGCTGACTTCGGACTTCACAGAGGAGAGGGGGGGGGGGAACATCATAGTGAGGAAAATTCGAGAGGGGGGAAAGAAGAGTGATTCACAGATGTAAAGTGAAAGATGGTCATATAGGGAGAGAAAAAGTGGGGTCATGGTAGTTTGAAGTCAGAAGTTAATTGCCGAATAATAGACCTTTTTGTATGAGTATAGGTTGCCCAGGGTGCACCACGTGGAGGTAAGTCTATCGTACACCCCAAGAACATATATTTACAAATATAGAGGGGTAAAATTTGGCAGGAGTTGTTCAGATCAAGTGAGATTTCTGCTTTGAGAAATAATATATTTTTCAAATCAAACCTTGTCAAACTAATCAGGAAGTTGGAAAGTAAACGCCTAAACCGGAAACGATTAGTTTTGTTCATGAAATGTATTAGTTGGCAACTAAGTCATTGCCGATTTCAAATAAGAAGGCAAATTCGGAATTTTTGTTTAAAAATATAACTTTATTCAATTAGATATTGGCCGTTCTTGTCGATGACCTTTTTCCATCGTTCTGGCAGAGTAAAAATTCCCCGTTCGTAAAATGTCTGGTCTTTGCTATTAAAAAACTGAATTAGATGTGCTCCGACATCATCCGCGTTGTTAAAAATTTTACCATGTAAAGAGTTTTGCATGGAACGAAACAAATGGTAATCCGAAGGCGCAAGGTCAGGGCTATATGGTGGGTGTGACAAAACATCCCAACCCAGTTCCAATAATTTTTGCCGGGTAACCAAAGATGTGTGGGGGGGGCCTTGCGTTATCATGATGGAAAACAACACCCTTCCGATTTGATAATGCCGGCCGCTTATCTTCAATTGCATCCTTCACTTTTTCGAGTTCTTCAACATACACATTTGAATTTATCGTTTGGTTCTGCGGCATGAGTTCAAAATACAAAATTCCTTTGTGATCCCCCCCACCAGACTGACAGCATAATCTTTTTTGGTGAATCTCTGCTTTTGATACTGTTTGGGCTGGTTGATCTTGCTTCACCCATGATCTCTTGCGAGTAACATTGTTATAAACTATCCACTTTTCGTCGCNGTTCTTCCTCGGAAATGGATCATTCTCATTGCGTTTCAGTAGCGGCGAATCACAGATGCTAATCCGTTGCGTCAAATGAATTTCCTTTAACTGGTGAGGGATCCATAAATCAAGTTTCTTGACATAACCAAGGGTTTTTCATTTTTTTTTCAATGCATGTATGCGACACATTGAGCAGCTTCTCTGCAATATCTCGTGTTGTGCTGTGACGATTTGAATCGATAATGGCCTTGATATGGGTTTCATCCACTTCGACTGGGCGGCCAGATCGTTGTGAATTTTTTAGTGAAAATCACCGGAACGAAATCTTTCAAACCAATTTCGACACTGCCTTTCTTTTAAGGCTTCATCTCCATATACGGCACATGACTTCTTTTGTGCTTGCGATGCGTTCTTGCCTTTTCGGAAGTAATACAATAAAATGTGTCGGAAGTGCACGTCCTGTTCTTTCATTTTTAAATTGGGATAAAAACAAAACTAAAGAACTAAACAAAAAAATTGTTTACTAATTAACCTAGAAGCCCATACAGTAAGAAAAAAATATAGGTTAGATGCTCTGGCCACGTTAACAAAACGAAAGAAAGTATAGAGTGAATCTGTCAACAAAAACGGCAATGACTTAGTTGCCAACCCAATAAAATCATATTGAATGTTTAGAGATGATTAAGCATTTAAACTATAAACACCACTGCTTGAGTAAGTGGCCTTTTAAAATAAAACAGACGGAGAATGAGCCAATTATTCATCAAATCGAAAGGAATCTGGAGAGTAAACAAAATCGGTGCCCAAGGTTACACAACAAGTAAGTCTCCAAGGGCTTAAATAATTGCGATGATTGGATCGATGCCCGTCAATCAGGCTAAATAGCTATCAATCTTACAAACATTAGCAAAGTGCGCAGTTTTCAAGGAGGCAAATTAAAACAAAATGTATTCTTTCTGAATTGGGAAAAAAGGACGTGTGTAGAGAGGAGGTGAATATTCTTTACATTAATGATGCTACGCTCTCTCGTGGGCTAAAAGGTGTGCTGTTGGCGAGATTTTGACAAATTTACTTATTTCAAATAGCAGGCGTTTTAATAGTTATCATTAGACCTTCAGCTGACTTCGGACATCACAGGAGGGAAGAGTGATTCACAACTTTAAAGAGAAAAGGTAGGATGAGTACCGCTGAAGTGGTCGAATTCGACATTTATTTATTTCAAATGGCAGGCATTTTGATAGTTATCATTATCCCTTTAGTTGACTTCGGGCTTCACAGAAGGGAGGAACATTAAAGTGAGAAAAATATGACAGGGAGAAAGAAGAGCGATTCACAGATGTAACAGACAGACAGACAGACACAAAGGCAGAGAAACGGCTAGATGAATACTGTGAAAGGGGTCGAATATGACATACAGTGGGGTTATGGAAGCTTGAAGTCAGAGGTCAACTGCCAGTTAATAGACTTTTTTGCCGTATGAGTATACGTTGCCCCGGGTGCACCACGTGGAGGTAAGTCTATCGCACACCCGAACTTGACATACAGTATGATGATTGTAGTTTGAGGTCAGAAGTCAACTGCTGAATAATAGACTTTTTGCCATATGAATATACGTTGTCCAGACTGCACCACGTGGAGGTAAGTCTATCGCACATTCCATTTTTTGAAAAATAAACTCTGCCTTGCTTAGGTCTCTGAATTATGTACCTGACCTCTGAATTTTTCAACCTGACCGATAAAATAGGTTGGAGGAAGTGGTCTGCAATCGTCTTGAATTTCGTATTTAATTCGCAATATGTTGCAATGGCAGCATATTGAGATCCCCTTTTTTGTCTTTCATTGCCTCCTTCGCTATTTATTTTTATTTTAACACTGTCACAATTATTTCATTACGTATGAATCCTACTCTGTGCCTGACTACACTAACATAGGGGTGGGGGGTGGGGGGTAATTACTTGAATGACAAATGCATGAGCCTAGACTAAGTAGGCAAACTGAAATGTGTGAAAATTTGCGTCTAAATATATAGGCATCAAGGTGATCTAGCGCTTTTAGGCCTTTGGGTAAACAGAAACGAAATGGCATGGACTTGTCCAATGACGGTACGTCGTTGCCACTTAAAAGAAATACGATGCGGATCATTAAGACTGCTTAGTGACTTTGCCGATGTTGAAATATGAATTAATAAAAAATGAGGTTACCAAGCAGCGTTTATTGCAGAAATTGTACATTGCCTGAAACAAAAGCTTACGAGTTGGGGGGCACAAAATTTACCCATAAACTCATTTTTTGTCATTAGAATCAATAAAATATCTTCCGAATGGAGGACTTGAGGGTACATCTACGCCCTGTTTACAGGCCGCTTTGAATAAAATCACCTCAAAGGCGTAGATGTGTCGTTCAGGCATCCGGGTTCTGGTGAGTACTTACTTGGCTCTACCTAACTATTTGGTGCTTATGGTTACCTACCCACGGTTATGGCTTCCACAATAAAATGCTCTGTGGTATAAATATGTGCCCACCACCCCCCTCCTAGAATCCACTTGGACTTTTTACGAAGTTCCCGGATAGCCATTTATTATCATTTTTCAAACAGAAAATTGACCTCTTTGGTTTAATATCTTGAAAACATGGGGTGTGCGATTGACTTACCTCCACGTGGTGCAGCCTGGGCAATGTATACTCATGCGGCAAAAAAGTCTATAAATCGGAAGTTGACTTCTGAGTTCAAACTACCACCACCTCACTCTATGTCATATCCCACTACTTTCACAACACTCACCACACCTTTCATCTACCTTCGTGTTTATCTCTTTTACTTCTTTAAAACACTTCTGTTCCCACCCCCCAATCTCGACGTTTTTCACTTTAATGTTCCTTCCCCTCTGTGAGGCCTGAAGTCAACTAAAGG
>UZAE01014603.1:0-13217 GCA_900617975.1 Rodentolepis nana | reverse complement strand
CCCCCCCCCAATAATCACAATTCACCGAATTGAGTGGTAAACTCTGGATAAAGCACAACTTCTATTGTCTCATAATTATCTCAGCAGCGACCAGACATTTTCAATGTATTTTGAAAATCACAATAAAATGTTATCCATCACTATTATAAGGTGGTTTTTTGTCAGGTTGACATAACCTATGCAATACTATATGCTGCGTATAAATAAAATGACTAACCTGTGTCGGAGATCCGATTTTCTTGTCCTTGGATCCATGGTAGATAATCACCGAGCCTCCACCCCCATCGTAAGGTGCCCCAATCGCGAAATCTGCAAATAAACCAATCAGAAAATAAACACAAATCCGCTAAAGTCCGGAGGTCACTTTTCAAATGTCCTTTTGCTAGGACAATCTACCACGCTCATTTTCAATCAAGACTGACAGGTCTCAATTTATGCATATAAATGCCAAAGTTTTATCAGCGAAAGTAAAATAGGCAAAAAGGTCGCTTTATGTAAGGTCACTTTAAAAATATTAAAGGTGAATCTGTTATTCTTTTTGAATCTTTTTTAAACGACGCATGCAAAGTATAGACGATAATTCAGTTCATTTTGATCAATTTTCTTCATTTTAAAGATCCACACTCAAAAGCACTCTCAATCTATTGGTAATTTACTTAATTTTTTTCGATGAAATCAAATTTCGTCATTTTAAAGAAAAAAAGAAGGTGAAAGAGTAGAGGTGTCGAATTTCACTCAATAATCCAATCATTTGCAATAAATCTACATTTATCTCATTAAAGATTAGATTAAAACTGCTAAAACATAACTGAATTCAGTTTTTAAATTTTGACTATTTCAGAAGCACTACTTCCAAAGCTTATTCACACTTGAATTCAATTAATTGAACGCAGGAAGTAAAAGGAATTTCACTGTTGTCGATCCCACATCAACAAATGGTTTCAATAATTAATCTAGATCGAAATTTTTCTTCCGTTTTGCTAATCTCTCGCTTGGAAATGCCTGACTGGCTTTCTACGAATTTCCATTCTGATCTATTTTTAATTAACTTCCACTAAATAATGTGGCTTATTTTACAATTGCGTTTGTTTATTTAAGGTTCTCTGGGCGTGTGCACTTTTCGAAATTCCAATCATTCAGGTAAATTTATCATGAGCGGTCAGTCATCACATTAATCCATTTATGGCGAATTTCAATTGATGAAGTTCGATTTCAGTAACTTCGAGGCGTTGAAAAAATCTCACCAATGGATGTTAAAAATGTCCAAAAAGAATAATGGCGTGAAAAATAAATTGGAATTTTAATATTTATGCCCATGATTCAAAAGAATTGGGAAGGAGCTTTACTAGCAAATTGAATGGTCCCTTAGGCATAACAAACCACTAAAAGTTATAAAATTTTAAGTTGCCCAAAAAAAGTTAATTAAATGAATATGTTCAGTAACTTCAGCGGTCGCCTGAATACTGCCCATTGTCACATATTAATTATTACTGAAGTGGTAGAATTTGGGTTTCGTAAACAAAATTGTTTCCACTAATTTAGATACACCTTCAGGACACCTCTATTAGTGAGTATCATTGGCACAAACATCCTATTTGCCTTTTAATTAGGTGATATTTTGAAACTTATTTTCCGGCTACTGTGACCAGCTTGTTCATTGATAATAAGTCATTTTTAGCATCTGTTGAACGATATCTTTAACTGTGAGATTCAAATATTCTTTGTGTTCTTAGGGGTAGTTCATTAATTTTGGACGCTTTGTGTGAGATTTTAGAGCGTTTCCAAGACTAATAAAGAATTTTGCAAACAATACATCAATGATTCACCTAAGAATTAATGTAATAGGAAGTTAATTGACATTTGATTGATGCATGGGCTGAGCAAAGGATCTTAGGATTATTAAAACGACGATTAACTTTGCTGAGGTATAAACAAAGTTCTTTAATTACATTTGGAAAGGATCATTGTGATGCCTCTTCTCTCTCATTGAATCCATTTAAATTAGGTTAGTTCCGGTGGATTAATATATCCTGCTCTCTGGTTTCTATATAATGTTGACTTGAGTTGAGTAGCATCTCTTCCAACCCACTTTGGAAATTACCAATTGTCCGTAAGGTCATAAAAGATATCAGATCAGGTCGAAATTTGCGGACCTGAAAGCGAAGCAACTAACTCAGGTAGATAATATGGCTATAATGTCAAATTTTAGGCCATTTCCATGAAAACTCCTACTCATGGCCACTATTTACTGCATTAAGGTGAGTATTGTTTGGTCTCTTTGTGGTTAAAGTTGTGTTAGGCGTCAAAGAGGTCCTTAATAGACCAACGTAATAAGTTAATAAAGACTGCCCTACTATACAAGGCAGCTATTCCTCCATTAAGCTTTTTTCGCATATTTTTTGTTGGGTTATCTCTTTTCAGAATGATTAAGTAGACCAATCTTGGTGCTTGAATCCTCCCCCCCCCCCCCCCCCCCCCCCTTATGATATGTGATGTGATATCAGAATATGATGAGTCATTCAGGTGTGCGGGATATTAGAGAGAACGAGAGAGAGAGAGAGAGAGAGAGAGCGAAATTGAGAACGCGCACACTTTGTAGAGTGCGCGTGTCTTTTTCAGCAATGTCTTCTCACTCTCTGACTACGTCGGAATCTGTGTTACTGTGCTAGCACGGTCGACGTTTTTGCACCCTCCAGAAACTTGTAATTCGAAGTCATTTATTTGCGTATTTCGTTCTTGCCTTCCTGCAAATCATTAGGTATTCTGCATTACGCCAAGCCACGCTTAAAGGAATAGTATTAATTAATACTCTTCCTTCCAAACCGATTATTGATTGAAATTGGCCAGGTTTTGAAGCGCAGGTCTACCTTTTAGAGCAAAATACTAAGACCTGCTATCGTTTTAATGCGCTAATGTCTTTAAACAGCGTTGATTTGTAACTCATGGCAACAATTATAGAAGTTATCTATAAAATAGATAATAGTTATGGAAAATGAATCCCCTTGATAGAATAATTTCTATCCATAAATTAGGATGTATGCAATTAAAATGTGGTTTGTTTGAGAATATTAAACTTTGAATATGTGCTCATTTTTTTCCTTTTCCGCGAACACGTGTTCCAATAAAATAGAATAGCAAAGGAAACTTTCCAAATGCCATTCGCTTTGACAAGTAATTACTAGATGTTAAGGCGTTTCGAAACTGATTTTACTTGAAAAATTTTCGAGCGCCTTTAATTTATTAAAGGAAACTGGCGTACATGTTTCTAGCATTCAGTTAAAAAGTTGGACAAATCCGCAAGTATATTTATGACAATTGAGTTGATTGCTTATTATGACTCAAACTGTTTATTTAGTTGTACAGTTTGAAATGGCCGCTAGTCTCATTAGGCTGCTCATTGCTATAAAAGTAGGAATAAACTAATCAAAGTGACTTAATTGATTACCCAATCAAGTCAAACGGATACTCACTAGTGAATATGAACCGACCCCGATATTTGAGCCATCTTATGAGCAGGTTAATAATCCAGTCATTCCAATGGAAGGCTCTTCTCAGCTCTCTTCCACTTTTCGGACGAGATTATTATGCATTTCGTGTGTTTTTAGATGTTATGATATTTATTGAAACGCGTAAGAGGTTGTGAAATAATACTAAAAAGTAGTGTAACTTTAATTGACTTTCTGGCTTTCATAAAGTGCTTTGGTCAAATTGGTGGGAGGGGGGGGGATTTAAAAAGCACTTTTCTCTAATCAATATTTAATTAAATCCCTTTGAAAATGGTCTATTGTAATGGTTTGAGGAAACCGTATAGTATACATAAAGTGCCTTTCAAATCGGAATGGATCTTTCCAAAGATTAGGCTGTATTTTTCGATTTGAAATAACCTTTTTTACTGTATCTTGTTCCGAGTAAATTTACTTTTTCATTTAATTTAAGTTCACCTTTCCATAAAAATATATTGCATTATTAAATAGTGCTTACCTTTTATCTTGCATTATAGCGACCGACATTGGCAATTTCGCTTAATTTTTCTTTAATGCATGATTATTATTTAACACTAAATGATGTATGACCTTTTATCAACTTGGATATGGATGATTCATACAATTGCTATATTTATTATGCAACACTTACAAGACCATAAAACAAAAATATTGATACCGACGATAATTTATAATTTACTTCATAAAACTGAGAGGCAAACCAAAGATAAATTATTTCAAAATTTTATGAAAGACCTATCAAATTCATAAACAAGAGTTAATAATTATGTGAACTATTTTAGCAAACATTTTATGAACATACCATCAACTCCATCATGGTCAATATCACCCAGTGCTGTTATTGCACTTCCAAAACCACTTTTGAGGGAGAGGGTGGGCGGGGGTTTAAGAATCTGGATTTCGGAATTGGAAAAAGCAGACGTTGAAGGCAGACGACGATGCTGATTCCAGAAAATGTAAACGCTCCCAAAAGCCCCTGAACCACTGTGAGTACTTCGACCTTCAGTACCAAGTTTTTGGAGGGCAAGTGGATCTAATTGCTGCTCAAATGGGGCTCCGACCAAGAGATCATCCCAGCTAAAGAAAATCAATATTCGTAATTATACCTAGTTGGCAGATTTAAACTCCCATGCCAACAACAAACAAAACTTTCTCGAACATAACTATCCCGAGACCAATAGGAGGAGTATTGTTAATGCTTAAATTAAGTAGAAGGAAGACATTCATCCTTATGAGATAAGAAAATTCGACATTTTCTCTAGTTGGCCACCCACATCGGTGGGCATTGGTCTCGTGACCTCTAGCATGACAGGCGCGCACCTTAAACCCCACTCCACCAAGAATAGCAGAGTGAACTCAACCACATCCAGTCAGATACAGGGATGAGTAAATGTAAAACACGTGAAGCATCTATTAAATATCATTGATATTCTTGAACTTTCTTAATGCAAGCCAATGCACGTTATAATTTAACGGAATTAGAGGCATTAAGAAGAGTGGTCATAATTAGTGCAAAATGTGAAAGATATCCTTTTTCTTTGTTCTGATTTATGACCACACATTTTCAATGAATTAGGTGGTAATCAAACCAAATTCTCATCTTGAAATTCTTAATAATTAGTGTCATATATATATTTTGCATTATAATAAATGGTTCACTGTAACTTCAAACCAATCCATATTAACCTTGAACCCAGCAACTCAGCTTTGTCATTTTGTGTTCTTATTTTTCACAAATTTCTGGAAAGCACAACTTAAAACTGATAAATTTTGAATTTAATGTCTCTGAATATATCTTTGGATAAATTATTCACCAAAGGAAATATAAACTGCGGAACTTTATTTCAAAACAAAAATCGTAGAGATATATTTTTTACTTAAGCATCCGATGGTTGTCAGGTGAAATAATGCATGCGAAAATAGGCCAATATTTTCCCAAATCACATCACTGATTATAATATTTAAGCTGATATATGTAATTTACATTTAATCTTTTTGACTGGATAAATAGTTACGAAAAAAGGCCAATACTTCGACTTCGTTTAGGAAAAATGAAATAAGCCATTAATAATTTATCGAGTAGGTATGTTTTCTAATAAGAAAGTTATCTAAGAATGGGGCATATTTAGTAATCCTAGTGGCGAAAAGTACAAGTATTTATAATTTTAGCATCTACGAGAACTTAGAGAAAGGAGAAAAGACAAGCCGAAAAGTAAAACGCACCCGTCACCGTTCAGATCAATAAGAGCAACACTGTGACCGAATCGAGAACCAAAACGACTGCCTTGAAGAATTTGAGCGTGTGGGATGATAATTTGGTTGGTTTTCTTTTCAATCACATTAAGAACAACATAGCCTGAACCTTTTTTTTCTTTGGTTTGAGGAACTCCAGGGGCACCAAATACAGTGACAATGGGCTTAATGGTATCCGAAGCTGAGCTGTAAACGCGATCGGAAATTACGGAAGAGGATCCTTAAAGAGAGGAAGGTGATGAGTTATGTAGCCACATACCGAGAAGACTATAGTCTCCAAGACTTGAAGAGTCAGTTTTCCTAACTTTACTGAATTCAGTAATATTTCTAACCAATCCAATTCCTCTGGCAAACCGGTAGTATGGACTTCCAGAAACAATTAGATCTGTTGATGAGTTGTGAAAATAGGAGGCAGAAGCGCCGTTCAAACAAAATCGAAGATCTAGCGATCGGGAAGAATCTGGGATATTCAGACATGTAGATGCGCCCAAAAATTGAGGATCTGAGAGAATATTGCTGAATGCGAAACATCCACCAGTAACAAATAATTTTCCTGTCACTTCATATGACAACCTTGGGGAGCAGGCCTATAAATAAGAGGAGAAAATCAATATTCTCGAATAAGTAACTTTATTTATAAAAATAATATTCAACTTACGACAGCCAGTCTGTCTTGCTGCATTGGAAGGGTCGACAAAGAATACCCAAATAATTCATGTCCAAGTTTTGAATATGAGTAAGAAGCAGCTTTGTATATATCAAACTTAACATTGTTACATTGGCTTGATTTGTATGAACACCAATAAATAGAGCCGGAGTTTTCATCTGTAGGCGCACCAACGATAAGGCTATACAATATTAAAAAAAGAAAGAAAATAAATAAATACCCTCTTTCATTATTTTGCATTTGATGTCCAGCTACAGAAAATCCAAAAAGCGATTTCAATTTTCCATTTTTAACTGACGGAAAAGTGACTTCAATGTTAAACGCAGAAGATCCGGTGAATAATAGTAATATTATGCAAAAATAAATAATCGACTTTAACACCATCATGTGATGGGTTGCACCGCTTATAGCAAGCGGTATTAACATTATTCGACCTAAATCAAGAATATTTGAAAAAACAAACAAGATCAAGGTAAAGCTATCAAAAGCATTTAATTGGTTAATTAAAGAAAACTCTTATTGATGTCAGCTTTAAAGTATATTTTTATAAACATTTTTAACTACATTGCTAGTTATTGCCCTAATTAGTTTTTGTATAATTTGTGATATGCTATTTGTACAGTGGAGTTTACTTCAATTATGCTCGCTTTTATAAAGAAATAATTATTATTTTAAGCTTTTAAATGATTCTTTTTATATATCTTTCAAAGGAGTTTATAAATTTCAAAATCGATGTAATTTTGTCGATATAATAAAATTAGTTAAATATTAATGAAAAATTTGTTTGAACTTTAGATTATTAAATGAAAATCTTGCTTTGAATGAATACCTTGTTCAGTTGCTGAATTTCTTGGATATATTTCAAAATTCGAGGATTCTCTTTGGGTTATATTATGCATTTTTGTGTGAGTGGAATTGATTTCCAAAGCAATTAGTTTTTTATCATTATCAATATTAAAAATTAGAAAATTACTAAAACAAGCATTTATGAAGATTGATAAAGACAATATATTTACAGTAATAATGACGCAAGTATGAAATATGTATTGCCGGTTGAAATGCATGAATTCGATATACCTGTTTAGTATATAGAATTTAATGGATTCAAAAAACCTTAAAAAATTCAATCCAAATACGAGAAGTATATGTGAATTAACCAAATGCTTAAAGCGAGAGAGAGCTTGACTAAGTAGACATGACGAAAGACTTTCACATGGGGATGAAGTAACGATACGTAATACAGCAATGTTCTTTGTCGAAAAATTTTTATACCAGGGTATAACGATGGGGATAAGTTAGGTTCATAACTTTTAACTCAGTAAATTCACTATATTGACAATTGCTTAAAAGTATCTTTATGCAAATTCTGTGAGAAATTCTTGCTGGCTACTTTACTTTATTTTGCATTATGTTAATAGCTCATCATTTATCAAGGTCACCATTTTTTATAATCATTATAATTCCTCTGTATTCTAAATTGGTCGATTTTCAACAGAATCATCATAAATTTAATTAACTAACAGCATGTCCAAACAACAGATAAGCAACTTTTAATACGACATCAGAAAATTTTTTTAAATTTTAGAATATAAATAAGATTTGATTTATTCTTTATTGTTGGTGTTCTTTAATTTGTTTAACTCTTTAAACATGTTATTGTATCATATGTAAGGTCGAATCGTATAAATTATGTAAATTTACAAAATAGTCAAACTATTATAAGAGGTCTGTTTTTCGCCTAGTATTTTGTTATCATTTTTATGTGGAGTATTTTAAATAGTTTTATACAACTGTTTAAATTTCGAATATACTGTAGCAATAATTGAATGGAATTTTATAATTTTATTTAATTAACTATTATAAAATACTTCTTATGTTCTTGTGAAAATGGTATCTAGGCTTAACTCAGAAACAGACTTATTGAAATCGCTCAGATTTGATTCTATTTGTTTTTTATTTTTCCTGATCGCCTTACGTTAACATTTTTTGTCTCTTATCATTATATTTCCATTTTAGATATTCGAATAAATTACATCTAATGCCTTTTAAAATCGGAAAGAATTTTATAGAAGTATCCCGCTTGTTACCCCTCCTTCCTTACGCCGATCAGTTGGATTCTTATGCGGAAATTGCTGGAAATGGTCTTAAGGAATCCTTGAGAAGGCTTCTCTCATCCAGTACCTACTCATGCCACAACGACCAAATTCCACGTTACATTTACAGGTATACTTCATTTATTTCCCTGATTTCCTGTTTTTCTATATTTTAGCTATATACAGCATTTTGGAATGCGGTTTACCAAAAAGGAGGTGATAGATTTAATTCAATTTGGACTTTCTCTCGTCCTCTGTCAACAAGTTGACAAAAGCGTTCGTGACAGGTGGAGATTCGTTGTCATAAATCTTTTACGGTAATTTTTATTTAAGTTTGAAGAGAAAATAAGGATGTCATGACAATTTTACAACTATTTTAGAAAATAATTATATTTTTTTCTTGGAGTTTTTATTATTAGTATGCAGACCTCCGTATTTCTTCAATTTAGTGAACTTCCTTTTTTAATCAATTGAGGCTGCACTTTTTTAAGAAATTTGAAATTCATTTTATTGAATTTTTTGGCATTGAAAGTGAATTATTTATGTATTTGTTTCAATAAAACGCCCATGGTCTTAGCAGTATTTATATCCATCAATTGTTCATTTTGAAGCTTTAAGAAGCCATCTATTGGAAACCAAGCTTAGCTTCTTTGTTATTTGCATCGTCTATTTTTAAATTCGTCTTTATTAATCAAAATTTTAGAATATGGATCAATTATAACAGCATAACTTAATGGAATCTTTGCCAATATACTGAATAATTCTTACTTTGAATGCCACTGTTCACGTTGACATCGCTCCAATATTTTTTTATCTACTACTAATTAAGAACAATTGTGTAATTATCTTTTTCCAATTTTTTATTCCAGACTAAAATTGAATATTCACATTTCCATCTTTTCATTTTCATGGTGACTTATACCTCTTGTAGTGACTGGATATGAATTTTTTAAATACTCCTTCCCAGGTTAACTATTTCATGTGAGGTCGGCTTCGAAAATGCGAAATCCCCAATAAAAATGAATTGTTGCATTTTTTAATCTATATCGTGAATCTGATGATATACTGTTATTTAATTTCACTGAAATTATGTGATTGCGCACAGTTTTCTTGTAATTGTTGGTGGTAAATTTAGACAATTTTAACTTCCAAGCTATTAGAACTTAAGCATTAAACTTATTATTAAGTGCAGTGCTCAAAAGGGCTTAATTAGGTTTCAATTTATAAATCGTCTAACATATTTTAAGCGTATTAAATAATGCACATAATTCAACAGGTCATGATTTGTTTTTTTCGAAAAAAATTGGTTCCTAACTACACTCCAAACTTCCATCGCTGCCTCCTCTTTTTGGATTCGTTTGGAGTGTCGAACTCTCTGCGTTTTAAAAGCAGAAAATCACCTTGTTGTTGCTCATTTAGGAATTATTAACGCGTATCCCTCTTTATTAACACTACTTAAATCAGATGAATTTTAGAATTCATCCTTTCCACTTACTGTCGTGGTGCATAATGTATACTTTTTGCCAGCTGTTAATTTAATCCTTAGAATGTGCGTATCTTGACACATTTAATCAGGTTGCGGTTTAATCATATCACAGTCTGCTGAGGAACTGGTATTCTGCGTCCTCCCCCCCCCCCCCCCTCTCTCTCTCTCTCTATCCCTCTGTTGACCTGTCTTAATCACCAACTTATGCCATAGCTTTCGAGTGGTATTGTGCTGTTTCATACGCTGGTGGCTTTGCCACTTATTCAAGATTTCTTAGCTCGAACTTTAAAAGTCCTTTAATGGAAGCACCCGCAATGCTTGACTTTGGTAAAGATGTTTCTTGAAGCCTCTCTCATACGAAGTTCGCGTTTCATCATTCTTGTTGATCTGATTTAACCAGGATGGTTGTTTATCCACATTACTGAATGGACGGCATGGGTCAACAGTCTCTTGATCTCTGACTTGCAGTTGTGCAAATTGTCCGTTTGTGGGGGGGGGGGGGGGGGGGGANGGGGGCGGGTGTAATGGGGGGGGGGGTCAGAGAATTGTCACGCTTCATTATTTTTTAGTTAAATGATGTCTGAAGTGTGATTTGTTAAATAGGTCACTGGGTATGTACTCATGACTGACCCGGCAATTTGAGGGCATTGTTTGGCATTTTCACTGTCCATGCGACAAATCACACAAATTTTCGATAAAATCTATCATTTTAGTCATTTATCTAGAACACAAACTGGACATAAATTGGAGAATCACAGACAACCTTTAACTTAGGTTAATACTCTGTTGCATATTTTAGTCCCTTTGAATTTCTTATTGTAATCAGGTGGTTTTTTTCTTACTGAGAAGTGTGAGATCAGAATTTCTATTTACCAGGTATTCTCTATCGGTCTGTGGGAAAACTTTAAGTCAAATTTCATTTTCAGAGCCTTTGATTCCTCAGTCAAAACCTACTTACCTTTGCTTTTATCCTTTTTTCACATACTACTAATGCTTAATGGTTAGTTTATTTGTTTTAGTTTCTCAAATAATTTCATTGGGCGGAAAGAACTGCAGCTAAACTGGATTGAATTTGATGTTGGCTTCGCGAAAGAAACTGATTTGTTGAATTATTTTCAAGAAGCCCTTGTGTAAGTTCATATTCTCAATGCTAAGATCCTTGAATTCCATTAATTTAGGACGACCAATTTGGATCGTGAATTACTATCCTTGGCAAAGCCGTAAATATATATATATATATAGTTTGCTTGAATGTGGATTATTATTATTATTCTGGTTTGTATTGCAGTTACTTCCCCGCGTCGTGTGTGGAAGAAATTTGGCAGCATTTTAGGCCCTCAATCTATTCCAAACTTAGACAACATAGTTATGAAAACATTTTCGACCTCCTGCTTTTGTACACCCCAAATAGATTGGAACATTTTGAAGAAATAAAGTAACGTTTGAGATTTATTACCTTCCAATGGGGTTATTTGTCATTAATTGCTATTTTTCGCACTTATAGACGTGTCTGGTTGGACGAAATCATTCATATTTGGTATCAGCATTTTGACCTCAAAGCTCACGTCGTAATTCCTCTATTACTATTATTATTATCATTACTTTTTAAATTATATACCACGTAACAGCTTTCAGTAGTTGATTTATCCGTTGTTAGGAGGTTGTTAATCTACTTGCCAAATTTGCCCACCTCTTTCCCGGCAGACTTGATATGGACCTTCATTTGGATCGCATATTCAATTCTCTTGTCACGTTTTACCTTGACAAAATCAACTACGATAGTTTATTATGCCCGAGTGCCAAAATCATTGCCAACTCTCTTACTCCTGATTCGAATGTGCTCAAACTTTTGCGACACTTTTTCCACGTACGTTGAGGTTACAGTGGATACTATTTTCTCTATTGAAATACCAATTTATTACTTGTGTGTGACGTGGCTAGTACGTAAGAAATTCCTTGAAATTTCAATTTAGCATTGACCCCCAAGGGCTACATTTTTTGTCTCCACTTGTCCCTTAGTGGCTTTAGATGCAGAAGGGAGATTTTCGATTTGCGAATTCATTTTAAGATTGGGGGAGGGGGGGGGTTAGAAGGTCAGGAGGGGGTTCTATTTTCACGACATTCATTAGTTCACATGTCAAGAAAGTACTCTCTGATGAGATTGCAATAGGCAATACTGGATGAGAAGCATATGAGAATCTGTATTTTTTAAGGCCTTATAGCCTTTCCGTAATAGTGTCAGAATTTAGACTGTCCTCGCAGAATTATGACATGTGAGAAATTTCGCAGCGAAAATTTAACAAAGAAGCGTTCATTGGTTTTTATCGCAAGATCATTATGAATTCAAGCCTTACTTTTGCTGCTTTTCTTAACTACCGCCTCCAATTTAATTTTGGCCAAAGTTTTGCCAGATTAGTTGCCATGTCTCCTCAGAGAATGCCAAAAGAGCTTACTTCCCCATCTTCTGTTGCGAACTTGTCAAAGCTGTTTTGCGGCGTTTGGAGAGAGAACTGCACTATAATGCTGACATGAAGGAGCACTTGGATGAAGTTGTCGACTGGGTAAGCCCTTGTGTTAGTAAAATTTCTTTTCTCCTAGGGGCGCTTTATACCTTTTTCCCTCAATTTGTCGAGCACATTACCAGTTAGAATCGCTGGATTTTTGGATGTTTCCATGTAGACTGTATGAGTTTCAAGAGGATTGGTCCAAAAGTTGTATGGAGATGCATCAACGAGACTGACACTATGCAAATGAGTAGGCCATGGAGAGGGGGGGGGAGGATTTAAATTGAAATTAAAGTGGTTAGCTTAAATAAATATATAAGCATACGGAATAACTTATTCCGTTGGGCAACTGCTAACAGTTGGTTTTTTTAAATCTCTTAGTGTATAAAGCTGTGGGGGGGGGGTGTTAAATGAGGGTAAATTTCAAATGAATGCCAATTCTACAGTAACGCTTTTTTTACTGTTAAATCAATGTGACCTATCTTGTGTAGTTGACGCTTAGTTGAATGCGCAGAGGTTAGAGTATTTGCTCGTCAGCACCCATACACACACACACCCGGTGAGTTTCAGAATTTAAGCCTTTTTCGAGGAAGATTCCTTGATGGTACGCCTCTGGGTAATCGAGAATGCTTTCCTAACTGAGTTTACTTATTGCTTATTATATTATCTTATTCATGGGGTGTGCAATAGACTTACCTCCACGTGGTGCAC
>UZAE01014601.1:1449-13225 GCA_900617975.1 Rodentolepis nana | reverse complement strand
CGTATGAGTATACGTTGCCCAGTGTGCACCACATGGAGGTGAGTCTATCGCACACCCCAGTTCGTTAATATAATTATTAAACAGATAACACAACGTTTCTCAAGTTCCAAAAAAGAAGTATTAATATCTTGACAGCCAATCCACTTTGCCGTCTCTAATTAGCGGATGTTACTTGAAACCCCAACTAAACACATATCAAGAATTCAAGTGTCCATAGGTAATGTGGAGAAATCAGTCATTCTTTCGATTGCTAAATTGATCATAAAATGCGTTCATTTGGAGGGAGTAGAAATGGTAGGGAATTAAGGGAGACAAAATTCCCATGTTTACTGTAGGTTCGTTGCCCACCTAAACCCACTAATAGCCCGAACTTATTTGCAGCGTGTTGGAAACTTTTACTGAATATTCTCCGAGGTTTCTCTGCGATTATTATTAAACATAAGTTGAATATTTCCTATTAGCACTATGACTGCCTACACACGCAAATTCATTAGTTACTTTGAAATTTTTATCGAGCTGTCCGTTGGAGGGAAGTGTCTAAAATAGGCATACTTTTTTAATATACTCTGTCTCAAATTTACGCCACAATACTCCTTTTCTTTTAATACGGAAAATTTTGAACCCCCCCCCCCTCCTTTCTTTTCATTGGCTACTCATTCGTCTTCATGTCTCTAGTACAATGGAACTGTACTCTCAGCAGCTCTGAGGCAACAGCTTGGTCGCCAAGACGCAATAAGTAGAATAATTCGTCAAAACAAGACTCACGTTTAACTACACCTTTGTTGGCCAATCTGCGTACTAGAATATGCCATTTGTATCCATCAACCTGCGTAAAATACCTGGCCTCCACACTGAGTCATTTGTGTCCAAATTCTGCAAATATCACCGACTTTTCCTTGAAAGCAATACCACCCAGGAGGAGTGGGAAGTCTTCGACCCCTCCCCTCTCCCCCCCCCCCTCAACCCCCACCATCGCCCCCTCCCTCCCCACGCATAAGCTTTGCCAGTCATCTCATTTGTGAAATATGATATGCTTTCTCGTTAGGGGGATAATAATAACGAATAAAATTTTTTCAGAGACAACGCTGAATGGTAATTGCAATGGAAACATAAATGCGAATTTGACTGGGATTAGTGGCAAATTTGTTTAGCAAGTAAGAGAGTAAAGTTGTCAAAGATGAATAATAATAAATCCACGAAAGTCTACACCTTTCCATTCAGTTTAAGAAGTCTTCATCTGAAATCTCGATAGTTGATTCAGTTTATTAATAGAAATAAGTTATTACGATCTATTCAGATGAATTTAAGACCCAAATTGTGGTGTCTACTGAGTAGATTACCTTCGTCGTCCAGGAAGAAATGCTTTGAGTTGCCAAATAATTTAACTTAATTGGAATTCTGGAAGCGTTGACTTTGTCTACTTTCACCCAAAAGTTATTATTCACACTTGAATATTAAGATGCTGCGAAAAACTAGACTTATATTATTATACTACGGAAAACACATCCATCGTATTGGATATTCCACAGTTTGCAAATTTCCCGACGCAAAATTTAAATTACTAATTTTTTTAAGTTAGCAGATCCGTGTAAGTTGTGTTCATTCATTGCGAAATCCACCTGACTCAATTGATGAAGGTGTGGAGTACGTAGTTAAACTGCCCACCCGAACATTCTGTAGGGCAAGATAGTTCAAGTAGAGAACTTCTCAGTGTGCGATAGACTTACCTCCACGTGGTGCATCCTGGGCAACGTATTCTCATACGGCAAAAAAGTCTATTAACCGGCAGCTGACTTCTGACTTCAAACTACCATCACCCCACTGTATGTCATATTACACAGCTTTCACAGTACTCATCTCACCTTTTCTCTGCCTTTGTGTCTGTCTGTCTCCTCTACATCTGCGAATCACTCTTCTGTTTCCCCTCCCGAATTGTTCTCACTTTGATTTCCTCCCTTTGCTAAGCCCAAAGTCAGCTAAATGGCTAATGATAAATATTCAAAACGCCTGCCATTTGAAATAATAATAATAATAATAACGTTCATTCTAACTGCGAACTCTGTTGGCCAGTCTATTAGATTGAATAATGGTTCATGGTATACTCATACGCCAAAAAAGTCTTTTAACCGGCAGTTGACTTCTCACTTCAAACTTCCCCCCCCCCCCCCACCGTATGTCATGGTCGGCCACTTCTACAGTACTCACCTTACCTTTTTTCTACCTTTGTATCTGTCTCTGAAACACNTTTTTCCCCCCCCCCCCCCCTCCTCCCGTATCAACTCAAAAGGTGCTCCTTCGGGGATATACCTAATCTTTTACCATGTTGCAGAGTTGTATTGCCATCGTTCTAAGACATTTGAGAATTTGAGTTTGGTTGAAGTCAAATACGGAAGGTCGTTTATTTCCATTTACTTCTAATTTAAAAGTCCCCCCCCCATCAACTCACCCACACATTTCTCTAGCAAGTTCTTATTATATCGATAACTGCTGGAAATGTCTGTCAATACCAGCATTATCTTTGCACGGTCATCTTTTTTCACATCCTGCTAATAATCAATGTTAGCGTGACTACAGTCAACATTGCAAATTCGTAAAGTTTGAAATCATAAGAATCAATACATTGTTAGAATGTCACCGCGGTACATTGGACGTTAACAGAGAGAGAGAGAGAGAGAGAGAGAGAGAGATAGGAGAGAGTAGAGACCGATTGACCCTCCACATTTTTCATTTCTAAAATCTTTGCCTTTATTTTCCCCTCTTAGCCGGCTCACAGCAATATTTTTTGAGTGCACCTAATAATGGCAAATAAGCGTTTCGTATAAAAGAAGATGCTTTTAATAAATCACATAACTTAAGAAAATTTTAAGTAGCAATGTAAAAAGGAACCAGAAAATTTACTTCAATCATATTGCCCAAATTCATTTCTATGGTTCGATTAGAGGGCATTTGTCTAAAGTAAAAATGACCTCTTTTCTCTTCCTCACAAGTGGCCTTGGACCCCCCGTTGCGTGCAAGCATTTTAACCATCTGGCGAGACTTCAAGCACTCCTTCGAACACCCCTTGACATCATACCTTTGTGATGTCCTGTCGAGAGCACTCAGACAGCTCTGGAGTGCTAAATGAATTTTATGTACATTGTCTTGTTAGAAACGTACTTTATCTATTACTTGGGCCACCTCGTCGTCTTCTGCTTCCAGGAATGCTTCCAATAAACTACACCTCTCTTATCTTCTTCCCCCCCCCCCCCATCCTCTTAATGTGGTGAAGATTGATGGAAGCCGGAAGTTAAAGCTTGCTGAATGTGCTGCCTGTCAATATGGTAGTGAATATCAGAGAGTCATCTATTATAACCTGAACTGTGTGTTATCTCTTAATATTCACACTTTTTGTCTTAGTGATTTAAAATCCTTTCTTGCCTCATTCTTTAATCAGTTTTAGACATACCTCCATGTGGTGCTATTTGGACAACGCATCCGCATACGGCAAAAAAGTCCATTATTCGGCAGTTGACTTCTGACTTTAAACGACCATCACCCCACTGCATGTCATATTCCACCACTTCCACAGTACTCACCTCACCTTTTCTCTGCCTTTTTGTTAGTCTGTGTCTTTCAATCGGTGAATCATTATTCTCTTGCTCCTCTCGACTTTTTGTCACTTTGTTGTTCCTCCTCCTCTCTGTGAAGTCCGAAGTTAGCCTTATGCTGACGATAACTATCTAAACGCCTGCCATTTGAACTAAATAAGTTTTCTAATCGATTGGCACTTCAATTCTACATTGACTGTCAACGTGCCATTTGTTAAAATTGATTTACTTTAATATCTTTGCATAATCAGAAAAAAATATGTACAATTTTATGAAAGTGAGATCTTGATGGCTGATTCAGAGCCTTTTGCAACTACTCTTAGTTCACCACTTTTTTCGGCCTTATGCCTCTAAAACCCTAACTCGAGTCCATCCTGTTGTAGGAGGTATGGTCGATGGTAAGACAATCACAGTGAACAACCAACCATTGTTTCCAAATTAGGAAGTTAATCAGATTATAGCTTGCAACGCCAAAGGAAGATTGAGAGAAGAAAATGGAAATTAGGGAAGATAGAGAGGAAGAGAGCATGTAATTTTTTAATTATCGCGAAAAGGGAGGCAACAAAATCGATACTCGATTGAACGAAGCTCAAAAGTACGTCAAAATTAGAACATGTTTGTTGCATTATTAAAACAAACTCAATTAATATCGTTCAAACTTACTGATACAAATTTCCTTTCTGAAGCCCTTAATGTCTGAACGAGATTATCGTTTCTCATTTTTTTCCTTATAATTCACTTGTGTCAATTAAGGCACTCATGCCCCTTCCCCCACCCACCCCTTCAAAAACACCCTCCACCCCTCAACATCCTTGTCCAAATGACCCATAGAAGCAGTCTTGTATTTAAGCACTGACACACACGCCCCACTTTGTTTAACACGATCTTCAGGAAAAGAAAATGGCTCAGTCAACTACGACATTTAATAAACTTAAATTGGGATGCATGATGAACTTACCTTCACTAGATGCACCCTGGGCAACGTATATCCATACGAGAAAAAAGCCTATGCACAGGCAGTTGACTTCTGACTTCAAACTACCATGACCCCACTGTATGTCATATTCCACCACTTCCATGGTACTCATCTCACCTTTTCTCTACCTTTGTGTCTGTCTCTTTTACATATGTAAATCACTCTCCAGCTCTCCTCCCCTCCCCCTCAGCCTGTTTTGGCTTTGTCTGTTCCTCCCCTCTGTGAAACCCGAAGTCAACTAAAGAGCTAATGATAACTATCATACAGCCTGCCATTTAATATAAATAAGGTCTTTACGGAGCGCAGGGTTTGTGGCAGAGGCTAACATCACAATTAACTGTGGCGAGAAACATGTACGCAGACCTAGGCATCTACTCCTCCCCTCTTTCTCTTACCCTCAAGGATACGCCATTTGGTTTACGCAATACTTTTATCTCATATATATATATAAGAATTGGTGACAAAGGTATTAACTTCTTCAAAGGTCAATAATTATACTTCTCAGTTCGTAATTGGTCTCGCATATTTTCATGGAAAAATGTTCATATGCTTTTGGCAAAAATGTTTCACTGGAAATAGAAGTAGTTAGTACAATAACTTACTCGAAAAAAATGTAATGCAATACAACCACAAAACCAAAAAACCACAAGCACTAATCAACTCTGCCATCCAATCGGCGATGTCCACACTTCTAGCCAATAGGAGACAAGCTCGCTGAACTCCGTTCGTGTCAGTATATGCGGTTTGCTTTCAACTCCCACATAAACCCCATCGCCATCAGTGCAATGATACGCGTTGGCGCGGCACCTTTGTTCTTCTTTATACTACTTATAACCGTCGGGGTCTTATCAGCGCCCCAACAAGAAGGTGGTTCAAACGGCGGCTTGGACTCCTTTAGTCTTATTAATGTCAACCCACTTTTGCCCCCACCCAGATTAAAGGTATACCGAGGTAAATGGAGTCCGCTACTACGGCAACATCTTCCAATTACAAAACGAGTTCTTCGTGGTGGTCGACACATATGCCGCATTGAAGTTGAGGAGTTAGCTCCAATATTCTCAATTGTTGGACATCTCGAGCCCAAGGTAATTAATTACATGTTTAATTAAATCAGGCATTAGAGTCAACAATTGAATATTTTAGTTATTTTTAAAGGATACTATTGAAGCTGAACTTCTAAAAAAAACTTATTCATTATTGAAAAAAGAAAATACTCGTGTTATTAAGTTTCCTATAATTCGGACTCGATTTATAATTTTAACCTTTTTAATAAACAATTACAAATATACCTAATCCAAGGCTAATAAGTGAGCAAATATGGAAAAATCAGCACTTTCTCTGATAACCTTTGTGAACGATTGAATGTGGAATCCACAATGGTGTAAATTTTAATAGTTTGGGAATCACTAATCACGGAGATAGCAGTATTGCATAAAGTCAGAGCTTCAACCAGTCATACATCTTCCTGTTTTGTTTTTTTTATTAAGAAATCAGGGGGTGGGGTGTGGGTGGGGGTTGGGTCTTATTATAGCGTAATTTAATTATCTCTGGCTCAAACTTTTATGCTCTTTTTTCTGTTCGGTAAAGTTACTGTGTTTTCATTTTGAAGCATTGTTCCTTTATCCCTCAAATGGAATATAGCCGTTTGCTTTTCGCGGGTGTATTTTTTTTCAATAATAAGTATTTAGTTATTTGTGATTGGTAAATTGTTACTAACAGAGATTAATGAATTTCCGTTGCTGGCTACTATAACTCAAACGCTTGTAAGGCCATTTTGGGTTAAAAAATCTTCATATTGGATAGAACTAGCGTGTGAGGAAGAAATTAGTCACACAATCACTCCTCATGCACATATTCGCACCATCGGGTGTGTATTTTTTGAATATAATTATCTCCAATTCAAGACTGTTCAACAAAACGAAAACAACTTCCATGAATGTTAAATAAGTTTAAATAGCCTCTACAAAGATACTTTTTTTGTACGTTTGTGCTTTGAAAAGGGATGCAATTGTGACATAAAGGGGAATTCAATTTTAATTTTTTCTTAGTTTTGAACTTTTTATTGCTATTAAATAGAAGTGTAAAGATAAAAAGAAGCTAAGAAAGCTAAGTTAATTCAACAATAACTAGTTTTAAGGCCATTTGTCCATTAATTTAATCGATGTTTTTAAATTGAAACATATATGCGCAAAGGCAATTTGCTATCAAGCAAAATTTTATTTTTGATTTTAAATATCATCATGATAAACATGGCTTTGTTTCCCAAAAGTGCTGGAAGCACTAGTTTCACAGCGCCATCTTCTCCAGCGTCTTTGCATACTGGATTCTGGGGGCAGTAAGAACCTCTTTAAAGTGAAAAAAATTAATTGTGATGATCATAATGCATGAAGAAGTTGTATGAGAAATAGACCATGAGCGTTCAATGATCCATGTAATAAGAAGCCGAAAGCACCCAGTTGTAAAGGCGAAGCGATTTCACAAGATGAGAACGCCACATCACTTGTCACCTCACTCGAATCGATAAGCAGTCGGAATGCTGCCACGAGTACCTTAGCAGTTAATTCAAACGAATGCCCCCCCCCCTTCCATCGGTCGCTACTTTCATCCTCCATTAAACGGGGCCTAATTATGAGTTAATAAGGTGAAAGTCAAATTCTCCCTTCGGGTCTTAAGTGTCAAGATGACAGATTTGCCAGAAGTAGACCTCCCTGCTTTATCCGCAGCATTGAAAGGTTTTACTTACTTTCTAAACCACACTTTTCTCCCGACTTGGTTAATTGGCTTTTGAATCAAGTGTGTGCGTGTGTGCGTGTGTGCGTGCGTCCGTGTGTGTGTTCTTACTTCCTTAAACATTTAATTGCCTTTATTGGTAATTGCTTTTCATGCGCCCTCCCTATTCCCCCCCCCCTCACTTTTGATTATCGCACCTCATCAAAACGCAGAAAAGCTATCAATTTCACCTTCTTCTGATTAACTTGGGCCCATTTTACTTGGATATTAACGCAATCACGGCTTCTCATCGAATTACCTACTTTATATTGTTAGAAAGTCAAAATGTGGTAGGGGAGGGGAGGGTGAGGGTGAGGGTGTGATTTCAAAGTTGTATTTTGGCTTTTTGGCCAGCTCGAGAATGCCAGCCACTTATGGTATCGGACAGTGCCTCTAGATCTAGTTCAAAGTAGGTAACGAAGTGCTGAATGGAGGATAGTTTCTATTCATTTTAGTACTTGTTGTTTTTTGTGTTGAAGTGAAAGAAATGAACAATTTTTCGTTAAATCCGGTAAGGCGCTAAAGAATCAATTCCAAAGGCTTCTTTTTTCCTTCAAGAAAACGCAATGAATACGTGAGTGATATTACCGAGGGAGGAAAGGCGGTCATTCGTAAAACTGAGTCATCTTCAAGTTGTCATAGGGGGAAGAATAGGACCAATGGAATGGTAGCAGTTGGCAAAAAAACCTGACTATTAAACCGTGCCTATATTATTATCATCACTTCAATTTGGAAACCAAAGGATGGGAACGATTTGTCTTTGCGTATTATATCTAGGTATTAATTTGGTTCACAAAACTGACACCATGACCTCATAGCTGGATTTCAGGCGGATCCAATATGTCTGGTCCTAAAATTTGTCTTCCCTAAAGGGGTTTAATGATTATTAGAGTGGGGTATATATTTTCCCTTTAAATTGTTTCTCGAATAAGCTAATACTAAACGCGCGCACACTTCAATAGAGCATACAACCTGTAAATGCAGTTAAATGTATTCGGATATTTTGAATAAATGCAATTAATTAGTGAAAGATTGGAGGGGGGGAGAGTTAGCAGATGAAACGTTAGGCCAAGTTCATCAATTATGTAAAATTATAATAGCCGCTAATTAGATCGAATAGAACGGTGTCTTTATTGGCTAAGTACAACTAATGACGCATAATTCAATGGCTCCCTGATTGGTCAACAATTTAAACTTGAAAATTATTCTTTTCTAGACACACACACAAAAAAATGGAGAAAATCAAGTAAAATAACGGAATATATAGGCACGAATTCTGGGAGGTCTATTCAGTGTCACTAACACCACTTAATTACCTTGTGTATTGTTATTTTTCACTAGGGGAAGGTAATTCATGTAGTTAAGAGCACTACAAAAATATTCATTAAGGTGATATCTGAATAATTCATGCAATGATTCAAGCTGATAAATTTAAATTGTAGTCTAGTAAATAGTTGCAGAAGTATCAGATACCTCATTGTTAATGGAAGAATTTGAAAATTTATAACTTAAATAGAAGGAGGTTGAGAGAATGCCGCATTTTTGTAATTATAATCAGGAAATTGTCAAAGTGTGCACTGGTGTAGATTTTATAAGTTGCTATCAAGAACTTCATTTTGGTAAGAAGATGGTGATTCGCTCTATGAAGCTCACAAATTTCCCTTTTCATAAAATTTATGTAGCCTCCATTATTGATTAAACCTGTCATCCTGGGTAGACTGTAAGCACATTTAAATGCAGACTTTGATGATGATGGTGATGGTGGTAGTAGTCTGATAAATCATGTTTCAGTTGTCTTTTATTTAATCCGTCCGGGTTAATCGCATCGTCTATGAAGCTACATTTCCTCCGATTTGGCCAAAAAATGCTTTCCCTTCTGTGAATAATCACTCGCAATGTTAACTCTCCTTATTCTTGCATGACTTTCCAAGAGAAATTGCCTCCACTTAAAAGAGATATATAGGAATCATATGATTGAGGCAATTCAAGATTCATAAGTGCTGCTGAAAATTGCACGTTAATATTCACTACAATAGTACAAGAATTGCTGATTTTTGTTACTCTGATTGAAATTAATTAACTGAAGGTCAATAAATAGTAAATTGAGGCTTAGAAGATGTTAAACCAAATACAAGGATATCAAAGTACCCCACTTGAAATGATTTTTGGGATAGCGCTGTACAATGCTTGCTTAATTGGGTAGTTGACTGTCCATTTTCAAATTTTCGCCTCTTCAACTGTAACGAATACTTGTCCACGTTTTTTTTAATTCTTATCGATCGTCCTTAATCATCCTCTATTGTTTGAGTAGGTTAAATAATGGCATATTAAATTCAGTACCTTGCAGCCTTAATATAACGCAGATTATATAATTAAATGACACTTTCTGATAATAGGATAATTGTATTTCTTTTTATTGAAAAGGTTGTTATTCGTTTAACTATTCGAATAAAAGGATACATAGGTGCAGGTATATATTACTTGAAAAGAAGGAATACTCAGAAACTAGAGACTAGAGGTACAGTCATGTCTAATATACTTTTTATTTGTATCAAATAGCAGTCTTTATGATAGTTATCATTGGCCCTTTAGTGGTTGACTTAGGGCTTCACATAGGGAGGGGGAACATCAATGTAGCAAAAAGTGGGGAGGAGGAACAGAAGAGAGCGATTCACAGATATGTGTGAGAGAGAGAGACAAAGGCAGAGAAAAGAGTGAGGTGAGTACTGTGGAAGTGGTAGAATATAACATACAGAAGTGTCATTGTAGTTTGAAGTGAGAAGTCAATTGTCTGTTTGTTGAATTTTTTGTCGTAGGAGTATACGTTGCTCAGGATGTACCACGTGGAGGTAAGTCTATCGCGCACGCCTTAACTCAATATAATACCAACAAAACAGTTTTAATTCCACAATGAGAGGGAAAGTCTATACATGCATTTTGACCAGAACTCATTCATTCAATTTGAGGGAATGAGAGAGAGGATTAAATTTTAACCGCACTATGTATAGATCTTCATTCTTCCGCCCTCAATACACTCTGTTTATAACCAACACCTCCGTAAAATGTCACGGATATACAGTTGAAAGTGAAATTTTTCTAAGCAGCCAAGATATCTTTAACTGGCTTTACCAAAAGTATGATGGTTTCTGCATTATTTTGACCCTAAAACTGATCACCCTTTTTTAAACGCATATATATATATATATATATATATTATTTCAAGAAAATGGTTGCGGAACTGGGTCACTTTTCCAGAGACTAGAACGTGTTGCATAACTTCTTGTTATAACCGGTTCCCAAGCTAAAAGAAAGTGAAAATTGGTGGGGAATAACTCTTTAACTACAAGAAGCATGAACCACTAAATTAAGATAGCGGCATTTTCATTTTAATCTGAAAGTTCATGCCTTCGAGGAGAGTAGAAGGTTACTCGGTTTCAAAAATATCAGTCTCCTTGGAGTTTCTCAATGATCTTTAGGGGCGTCAAGGCAATAGACTCGAATTTGACAGTCTGTCACATGTTTATGGACATCATTATGTGCCAATAACTCGATGAAAATATCCTTGTAAGGTGTTAGGAGAGAGAGTTTAAAGATCAGTTGTCCAAGAGCAAAGACTGCGCTAAATCGTTAAGTGATAAGAGATCATATAAATTGAAGCTAGAGAACTCTTCCATAAATTTCAGATCAGAGTTTCCGCAATGAAGTTCCGGTTCTTTTTGAGAAAAGGTCATCGAAATTTCACCTTATGTCCTCTTATTGAATTCCCTTTTTATCCAAAATCACGAACAATTGGTGATTTGTTTCACTTACTATAAGGCCCGAATCTTTGGAAGAAATATTCTAGTTCGTCATTATTATTAGACCATGAATGACGTTATTTATTTATTTATATCAAATGGTAGGCATCTTGATGGATATCATTAGCCCTTTAGTTGACTTCAGGCTTCACAGAGGGAGAGGAACATCAAAGTGAAAAAAGTCGAGAGAGGGGGGGGGGAACAGAAGAGTGTTTTAAAGATGTAAAAAAGAGAGACATAAAGGTAGAGAAAGAGGTAAGATGAGTACTGAAGAAGTGGTCTAATTTGACATTCAGTGGGGTCATGGTAGTCTGAATTCAGAAGTCAACTGCCGATTAATAGACTTTTTTGCCGCATGAGTATACGCTGCCCAGGGTGCACAACGTGGAGGTAAGTCTATCGCACACCCCAATTTGTTCCATATCGAGTGCAGTATTACGATTTGCGCATCTCCTTGTACAAATTAAGTCAAGAAGCGAATAGTAAAATTTATATATGTGCTGGAATCACGTATGAACGAGATTTTAATTCATTGTTTTCTTTGATGGTATTCTTAAATGAGTATGCAAACGACCTTCAGGAGATGATAGGGGGAGGGACTTGAGGGCTCACATTTTGTTGAGTGTTAAAAAAGAGGGGGGGGGGGG
>UZAE01014597.1:0-10675 GCA_900617975.1 Rodentolepis nana | reverse complement strand
GGGGGGGGGGAACAGAAGATTGTTTCAAAGACGAAGGTAGGAAAGGTAGAAAAAAGATGAGGTGAGTACTGTAGAAGTAGTCGAATATGACATACAATGAGATCATGGCAGTTTGAAGTCAGAAGTGAACTGCCGGTTAATAGACTTTTTGCCGTATGAGTATACGTTGCCCAGGGTGCACCACGTGGATGTAAGTCTATCGCACACCCCATTTGGTTAGATTATAGAGCAGTCTCTGTCCGACAATCCCTATTGTTGATTAGACACCAAAACAAAGTGACACTAATCTCGCGAACTCTTACTTAGTTACTTACTTACTTACTTAATGGATATGTACGTGGAACGCTAAAACGATTTTTAATTTCGATCATCACATCTAAATCAAAATGTATATATGTGGACGAAGCACATGCTTTAAGACGTAACAAGGTTTGCCATTTTAAATGTGCAATGATGTGTATAAATGAAGCGATGCAGTAATACACCTGGCCATCTGATAATCAACTCTAGCTAGCTGACGGTATGGTGACAAATTTGAATATAGCTCATGGGCAGAGAGCCTACCGTTTCCCTTTCACCATCTCTCTCTCTCTCTCTCACTCACTCTCTCACATATTCTTTTTGAGTTATTGAAATGAGAAAAATAATTCTTTTACCTAACTACTTAGAGCCATCAGTCAAATTCCTGTTGCGAAGATTCAAATTTCATGAATTATTTACCAAAGTATTAAAGACAAAGGATGCAGTAAATAATGTCTTCACAGAAACTTAAATAATCATAAAGCGAATCTATCATTCGGGAAAAATGTCAATCCCATTCATTCAGTGCAACATTAGGATGTAAAACCCTGTAGTGAAGGAACTCGAATGCACGTGCATCAGTGTTATGATGGCTAGATATTGAGGAAGCATTAAGCATAATTTCTTGTGTTCTAATTAAACTAGAAAGGGGTGTGCGATAGACTTACCTCCACATGGTGCACCCTAGGCAACGTATACTCATACAGCAAAAACGTGGTGCACCCTGGGCAACGCATACTCATACGGCAAAATAAGTCTAATGATCGGTGACTTCAAACTACTATGGCACGACTATTTGTCATATTCGGCCCCATCCACAGATTATACGGCAAAAAAGTCTATTGATCGCCAGTTGACTTCTCGAATTCAAACTACTATGGCCCGACTATTTGTCATATTCGACCCCTTCACAGTACTCATCTTACTACTACGTGGTGCACCCTAGGCAACGTATACTCATACAGCAAATAAGTCTATTAACCGGCAGTTGACTTCTGACTTCAAACTACCACCACCCCACTGTACGTCATGCTCGACTTCTTCCACAGTACTCACCTCACTCTTTTTCTACCTTTTGTGTCTGCCTCTTTTACACCTTCGAAACACTCTCCTGTTCCCCCTCCCCTCTCGACTTTTTTCACTTTGATGTTCCTCCTCCCTGAAAAGCCTGAAGTTAACTAATGGGCTAATGATAACTACCAAAACGTCTGCCATTTGATGTAAATAATATAAACTAGAAAAGAAGCCTCTCAGAAATTTTGTGTGTAAGAGTCATTAGCCCATTTAAAATTTGATCCAAAGTTGGCTTTAACGAATTTACAGCAAAATACTGCCACTTAGTTCGTGTGGTTTCCACGTGCGCATACCACCAATAGACAAGTTAGCAACCAATCAAATGGTAGTACTTGTCGCGTGTCTATTTTTTTCTTCAATCAGGTTAAAGCATCCAAAATACGTAAGTCATCTAGTAATTGAGGCTTTTTTGATTGTTTATTCACAGTAAGAATATATGCAACATGTTGAATCGAAATTCGTAAGGGGGAGTGGGGGGAAGGGTTAAATTTTTTAAAAAGAATAGGGCACAATAGATTAAGACCCCTTTTTCTTGCATACTGTCAGGGTAGACGAAAATGGTATTTATAAATCACAAAGTGAAAGAGAAAAGTTTGGTCCGCTAAGACATGGGAACTGAATTAATTCAGTTAGTTGATTTCGGGGTTTTCTCACAAGAACTGCTACCCTAACAACGAGCGTCAATAAATTCGCTTTAAGAGCTCTATACTCTGTTAGTGTCTTTCGAACAGGTGATTAATTAAATAAATTTGTTTGAACTGGGACTATAATCAAGAAAGACAGAACCGTAATGTTGAATTAAATTTCAAAGCAATCAAAGGGAGAATTGATAAATGAAATGTTCACACCATCAATACAGAAATCGCAGAAGGGCTTTATGTGCCAAAATATTGCTTCTCTTTCTTTAAATTTTAGGATTTAAGAATGGAAATAATGGTACATTAATTGAAAGTTAGTCCCATTAAAGGAAATCAAAGCGAAGCCTATATTACATTGCCAGTTCATTAAAAATGGATTGGATACGATACACCTACAACGCATGGAGCATCCTGATTGGTTGAACTGGCAAAATTTAACCTCTTACAGCCTTGATTGGTACTCGTGTGCTATATAGATATTTATGCAGGGGGTAGAGGGGAATTACGTATATGACTATGGATTCGAGAGATATCTGGTCTTTCTTCTCGCCCAATGGCAATCAACGAATTCCGCCGATACCACCGAATAATCAGAATAATCATTTTCCAATGCTTAATTTTCCTTCCTTTTCTACGGCTATTACTAATGACATTCAACAGCGAGTGCCGCCCAATATTGAACCTAGTGTGGGGGCACCGACTGTTCAAGAAACGTCTACCCAATTGAGTGAAAAAGAGAGGAACAGAAAGGTGAGCTTCGAATTTGTGATACGTTTCCTCTGAACAATGTCAATTTTTCATTGTTTGAATAAAGATTCTAAAACATTGCTTCCCTATTTTCAGGATAAAAAGAAACGTCTGGAACGACAACGACGTTTGAAAATCAATAACCTCATCAAGACTATGTACAGGGACGTTTTCGAAATGTCTGGTGAAGTAAGTTCTCATCTAACATGTAATGAGAACAGCATTTTGTGCAGACCTCAGTCCCCCAGCCCCCCCCCCTCCCCCTCCACTTTAATCCAAGTTGAACTTGGGATTGTAGAATGAATTGACAACGAGGTTATGTTTATTTCACACATCTCTCCCCAATCCCCCATAAAATACGTTTTTGTGTGTTTCAGAAATTTCCAAAAACTGAGATTTGTGATATGTTGGAAGACATTCAAAAAGTGATACAATCCCTACGCAAGAATGTGATGGAAGATCCGGAGTTGAGAGCGAGAGTTCTACCACCTGGTTTACTAACACCTAAAGTTACTGAGACAAACACTCGTGTAGAGAATGCTGCAGTATCTCCTATGAGGAAAGAAAAAGAAGAAATGGAAGGAAAAGTGGTAGGAGAAGGAGAAGAAGTGGAGAATGTACCATCAGGATTGAATGAAGTCCCACTTTCTCTTTCTTCTGCCATTCCATCTTCTATCAAAACTACCTCGTCACCAGTGGAAGGTAGTGGAAAGAAAAGGGATAGTATAGACAGTGGTCTTGAGCAGACACTTCCTTCTTTTTCTGCCAATGACCCCAACCAATCCTCCTCATTGCCTCATGAACCTTCATCGTCCAAAAGGTCCAGATTGTCTTCTGCTCCTCAGATTTGGCAACCTTACCTTTAGTGGTTGTTTTTTTTGTATTTTGTCGGAGTTGTAATTATTCCTGCAAATTTGCAACCTATTATTTATATCAAATGGCAGGCGTTTTGTTATCAATAGTCTTTTAGTTGATTTCTTGCTTCCAAGCTAGGAGTAACATCAAGGTCACAAAATGTCGAAGGGGGGGGGGTTGTCAGGAGCTTGATTCACATATGTAAAAGTGGCAGACACAGAGGTAGAGAAAGCGGTAAGGTGAAATGAGGAATGTGGAAATGGTGGAATGTGACATACACTCTGGTCATGGTAGTTTGAATTGAGAAGTCAACTGCTGGTTTATAAACTTTTTGCCGTATATGTATCCGTTGTCCGGGTTGCACCACGATCAAGATTAACGCCCCCATAGTTCGAACCAGATCATTCTGAAGTGGAAAGGAAACAGAAGAGCATTAATACTCTTTTGTAGTCCATTATTTCATCAGGTTTCACTTTATCTTTGTCATTTGCAACAAGTGGATTTTTAAAAAGCGTATATTTTAGTATCCTAGTAACAAGAATTAACGCATTACTTTAACTTAGTCAACATTTATTTCAGAAGTTGTCTTCAATTTGCAAGAGGTAGATTTCATAACCAATCTGTTTTATATGAAATTTCATTGACTGCAAATAAATCAATGTGAATCTCATTTTCACACTCATGCTCATCTTGATGCACTTCGAATGCCACTGAGCGAGTTGGAATTTAAATACAATCGCAAGATCGTAAGAATTTCATTTACTTAGTGTGACGGTTTGTCTGTTTATTTTTCGGCCATAAGGTGAGGGAAGTGTTTTAGACTACTTAAGTGTATAACAAATTATTAAAACTAAAAAAAATTCCCGTCCTCCAAAGTATCTCAACTTTAAAGTGCTTGTAAAATTCGTAAGACATGAAAGTGAGTCAAAGATTAGGTCGTCAAATGAACCTCATCATATCCACGAGATTGACTTCGAGAGCGACCCCTTGTAACTCTAACCCATTTTACCCCATGTCTCATCCTCTTTTCAAGAGGCACACCTGTTGTTTAAATCGGAGGCTCCTTCAATTTGAAGCCAAGTGAAGTGAAAACACACACACACACCTTGACTCGTGACCATCTGTTAGCCAGCTATTCCCCACCCTTTCCCACCTCCCTTCCCCCGTTGGGGCTTAGCAACAAAGTTAATTGAGAAGGCAAAATAGTTCGTGAGCAGACATCTTATCAGTAAATTTTGGTTCTCGCATCTTTGTTACTATTGGGACTATTCACTTCCTCCCATCCCCCTCTTCCCACCTGACTGGGAAGCAAATTCGATTTTCAAAATCAAATAGTTGAATTACTGTTTAGCTTCTCACATATTTTTTACTTACTGAACTTAATGCCAAAGCTAAGGATGATAGGCGACTTAAACCAATCAGCGACTAAACGAAAGATATTCCGCTAAGGTGGGAATCACCACTTTCGATTCAGGAGGCTACATTGTTGCTGGGCTTAACCCTGAAAGTCTAACTTGGCTGATTAGACTTGCACCTTTCAATCAAGCTTGGAGTACACTCTGGTGCTTATGATCATGAGCTCCAAATGACAATTCTTGAGAGATTTTCAATCGCATCTCTGATTTCTCTTCTGAAGTGGTAGATCATCATCTTTTCAATGCGAAGGCAGATTCCCAAAATTATCATTCTTTAAGGTGAGGTACTTCATATTCAACCCATAGAAAAGCTGGAATGAGTCAAGTCACTTGGCAAACTCTGCCAGTTGGTCAAGGCTTGAAATAGTTCAAGTACCTCTACTGCTCCGTTCATTGGGACTGCCTGTGGAATTTACCGATTGACATAATTCTTCTTAGCTCTTAAAAAATGTAATTTTTTCAATAACGAAAGCGTCGCCAAAACACTCCTAAGATAAAGAAATAAATTATTTTTTTCAGATCAGCTGTTGATTAATTAGTCATGAGTTCAATATTTCGGTATATTTAACTCAAACCAAGTACCTCCAGCAAATTATATTCAATATGCTCTATATTGCGTCAGAATTAGATCAATTCGGTTTTACCTGCTAGCTTTCAAGGTTGTCCTAAAATAAAAATTTGTCATTGCAATCATGTCATATCTCCAAACATGCTCGTAATTCATTTTTATTCGTGTTTTTATCTCAAAATCACTGAGTCGTCTTTTCTTCACCGGACATTTTGCCTTACTGATCTCTGAATTTCTTTTGCCAAAAATATACTTCGCCCCCAAATGTGAAAAATTATCGAAAAAGAACATGAATTTATCTAATGGATCTTGTTTGGTTAGCTTACACATTTTGCTTTGATTTGATTTTTACTCAAGGGGTGTGCGATAGACCTACTCCCACGTGGTGCACCCTGGGCAACGCGTACTCATACGGCAAAAAGTCTATCACTCGGCAGTTGACTTCTAACTTCCAACTAACATGACCTCACTGTATGTCATATTCCATCACTTTCATAGTATTCGCCTTACCCTATTCTCTACCTTTGTGTCTGTATGTCTCTTTTACATCTATGAATCAATCTCTTCTGTCCCCCCTCTCGAATTTTCCCCACGTTGAAGTTCCTCCCCTTTGTGAAGCCCGAAGTCAGCTAAGGGGCTAATGATAATTATCAAAACGTCCTCCATTTGAAATAAATAAATTTTTATTCTCCAATTGCATTGATTAGCAAACAGTTAAATAGATGTCAGAGGCGTGTATGTAATTTGATCAATCACATCCTGAGATAACAGAAGAAATAGGTGGTAGAATCTCTGTGCTCTACCAACACCCATCACAACTCAGGAAATTCCACTTTGTGATTCATGGAGGCATAGCGGTTGACAGGGCGCACACAATGATACCGAATTGTGGAAGAATTGACCACTTTGTTCTTCACTGCGTTCTCATACACGAACGAGGCATTAATGTAACCCCCCCCCCCCACGTGTCCAAATTTTGTGGCAGCCAGTGTGACAAGTATGATGCTTGAGGGCACTTCAAAGTATAATGGAACCACCGCAGCTACTTGTTATGCGTGTATGTTATGGTAAGTAAATCTCTCTAGGAGTCTTCATATGTGGTTTATTTCTGTACTGTCTGACCAGAGCTTGCTTACAACGGTGCAAAATTTTTATGAACCTGTGTGTGTGTGTGTGCGTGCGTGCGTCAAATCTAACATGAATGAATTTCAATTTATCAGAATTGATCTTTTTAATCATACTCCTGTCTCTGCAAGAGATGTTTTGTGTTATTTTTACGCGGCTTTGAACAATGGGAAAAGTCGGCAAGTTTGCACTTCCATTAGTCGATGACCGACTATACCATTCAAAAATTTCATGATCTAATCTTTAGTTTACCATCCATTATGCACACTCAATTGCCCCAAAAATGCCATTCAATGAAGAAAAGTTTTTATTATTTCAAATGGCAGGCGTTTTGATGGTTATCATTAGCCCTTTAGTTGACTTCTGGCTTCACAGAGAGGAGGAGAAACATCAAGGTGACAAAAAGAGCTACGGGCTTCACAGAGGGAAGGTTCATCAAAGTAGCATAGTTCGGGCTTTACAGAGGGAAGGTTCATCAAAGAAGCAGAAATGACAGGCGTTTTGATAGTTATCAGGAGGCGTTTTGATGGTTATCATTAGCCCTTTAGTTGACTTCTGGCTTCACAGAGGTTAGTCTATCGCACACCCCTAATGAAGAATATTGAGGCATATATCTTTATTTTATTTTCAAGAGCGAATTTCGTCTGCTGAAGTTCCGATAATTAGCCGTGTGAATCGGTTTCCTCTAAAGGCAACACTATCGCTATATAACAGCCTGGAAAATGGGCTCTTCAAAACAAATAACAAGCATATACATTTGACCACATGGTAAGATCGCACACCTGGTTCAGCGTGAATGAACAAGCTTAATTGGTAAAACTAGTAAGTTCTGGTTTCAACGTGTGCCACCTGTCGCCTGACAACATGTTCTTAAATATCCTTTGAGTGGTATATGAAAGCTCAGTAGGGAGTTTATTCATTTGACAGGCTCGGAGCATCAGGATATAAATAAGCTGGACTTATGCGAAAGAAGAGATTAAATAATTCACCTTAGTGACGTGGAGCATAGAAATTGCAGATGGCCAAATGGGCCACATATTCAGTCAGTGGGAAAGTTAGTCAATCATTATTTTACCTAACCCCATAAGTGCTCTTCGATCGCAGCTTTCACGATATGACGCATTGATCAACATTCTAGTAGGGACATTATGAGGTTTTTAGGATTAAACTGTACAACAGCCATTTGGCTTAGTAGTATGTCCATTAGTAAGGTTTTGGGAAGCCCGAATTTGCCTGCTGACTGACCCGATCAGCAGAAGAATTTTCCTGCACTGTTTGCTTTCGCCTTATGAATTTGTGAATATTAGATCACGATTAATTTTGAAACGTTGGAATCACAATCGCTCTGATGGAATTGGCGTGTCCTCACTTACTTTCCACAATTTTCTTAATGTTTTAATAAATTCTCTCGTGACCCTTCCAATTAATATTGAACCAATTAAGGAGCAGATCATTTTACTGCGATCAAGTCTGCATTGTCAAGAGTGGGTTAGTCATTAACATTGTCTGATGATTAGCAGCCAATTTTGAAACGAGAATTAGAAAATGCTTTTCATTGACTGTTAAGCTTTAGTGTTGAATGAGGCAATTTAATTTCCAAATACCCAACAAATGTGTTAACTAATTCAAGTAAGAGTTATAGAAACTGAAAAGGGTTAGTAATTCGGACCTCGAAGTTACTTGAATGTGAACGTACTAGCCACCCTAAACGAGAACTCGAATTGCTTTTCGTACACTCCACGTGAATGAATGTCGCAGCCCCTCCCCTCCCCTCCCCAACCTCCTCGCCCCCNCCCCCCCCCCCCCCCCCCCCCCCCCCCCCCCCCCACTAAGACATTGACAAGTTTACATAGATGATACATTTACAATATAGAGATTGGGTTTCATGTTGAACAGTTTTAATCTGTTTCGAATTTGCCTTTAATTCAGTCAAGTGGATTTAAATTGCTATAACCCAAGTTGTAGCAGGCAAAACGTGAGATAATGGGGGGTTTTGATAATTGGCCTTAGACCAATGCGTGTGGAAAATCTCGGAACCCAAAATCGGGATTTCCCGTGTTCTCTCCTCCCCCCCCTTCCCCTCCCTCCCTTTTCTTCCTTATGTCCTCATTTCACAAATAATGATTTAGGGAGAAAATATCGTTTAATTAAAATATCAAAATCTTTAAAATTCCCTTCCGAAATTTCACTAACAGTAGATAACTTAAGTCGATAAAGCGGAAACTTTGATTTCATAAGAATTGCCTAGTGCATTGGTATACGTTTTCTATAACAATGGGCAAATAGTGAAATGAAAAATGCTTAGTCTGTTTACCTCATTAGCTGAGTGGAAAGGAATCCGATTTGTTTGATCCGTGTCAAATGTGCCAAATCTTCGCCTAATAAGGCTATGCTACTTTTGGAATATCTTAATTGACCCCATAAGCAACTTAAAGAAATGCGACATATATGTTTATACAGGTGATACATAAACTTTGAACTAACTGTGAATGCCTAATAAATAAATAAAAATCAAGCCCTTGAAAGCCTTATATTGGGCAAGATTTGACGCCACCGGCACATAATATGGAAAGTATTGAGTTAACCGGTGTGTTAGAAAGTAAATAAATACTATGACAAATTTGCACTACTTATATCTCATCCCCAATTCGGATGGTTCCCAGGTTGAACGTATAGTCCAATTGACAGAATGTATGGTTGGTTAGTTGGTTGGTTGGTTTTGCATGCATAGGCTGAACTTAGCTTCCCATCCAAGATGACTTAAAGCGTGGATTTGGTGAAAACGCGACAGAATAAATCAGCCAAAGAGAGTTGTAGGACATAAGTTTCCATTCAACTGGAAATGACCCACATTTTACGATTACTTCCCCCAATGTCACCAAAGTGTGACAGTCAGGGGAAGAAAGAGCTGCCGGCACTTGGAGCCCATCAATTCTAAGCCAACTTCAAAGTTTCAAGAACCATTATTAGTGAAGCATGCCAGGTGGGCCTGCCATAGAAGACCCATATTTGATTAGAGTATGTTCAACCCGACACCATGCGTTTTATTCTAGTTTTCACTCACCTCATTTAAGCAACAAAAAGCTGAATTGACGTATACAAGAGTTAAATTCATAATCAGAAATATTTCGCAGTTAGAAAAAAGTTTGGCGAGAAAGAGTTCCTCAATCTATTACACATTCTCAAGTAAGTGGAGTAAAATGCATTATTGCTGTATAAGTTAATGCTGCATAATTTAAGAAAGATAGTCATTTAACGGATTGTAAATCATGTGGGTGGGTGGAATATTCATATCTGCCTCCTGACTAAATGTTGGATGGTATTGTTGAACGATTATCTCCCCAAATTAAATAATTAATTAATTGCGTAAAAACACCAGCAAGCATCAAGGATCATGTCATTTGGCAATGTTGTAAGTGAAGTTCCACTTCAACCCCCCCCCCCACACACCCCACCTCCACCCCAAGTCTGTGCCCGTTGCGCGACATTCGGAACCCATCTCACGTACCAGCATGTCAATTTTAAGACAAGAAGTAGTCATTATTAAGTAACCCTTGCGTTTAGTCACGCACTCAATTATAAATGGTAGGAATAAATTATGATAAGAGGTCTGCTTGAAATTTCAGGCCTCTTAAATTGCCTTTATGCAATTCAACCTCCGATAGGAAAAGGTAGTTCATATTTCAATATGGTTTCATTTTCCAGCCTATTTTGGCACAAATTGAGGAAGAAACAAATGAACGATCGAGCCAAAAACACCAGCCACCTCCTTTATCTCTGCTTACTGTCAGTTTAAAAGGAGTGAACAATCATTTGATAGGAAGTCAGACTTTCAAAGCAGCAAGCGCATTAAATTATTTCGCAATGCAGTTAACAACCCCTCTTGAAAACCAGTCCAATCTTTTTGGGAGCTTTCTAGAACCAAACTAACAAATGAACGAAAAATTAAACAG
>UZAE01014595.1:0-10986 GCA_900617975.1 Rodentolepis nana | reverse complement strand
CAAACTACCACGACCCCCCTGGTTGTCATATTCGACCCCTTTACAGTACTCACCTTACCTTTTTCTCTACCTTTGTGTCTGTCTGCCTCTTTTACATCTGTGAATCGCTCTTCTCTTCCCCACCCCTCGACTTTCTGCAACTTTGATGAACCTTCTCTCTGTGAAGCCCGAAGTCAGCTAAAGGGCTAATGATAAGTGTCATAAAGCCCGCCATTTGAAATAAATAAATAAATATTAGAGTGTAAATAGGATAATCCTTATTCTGAGAGTGGGTAGTGTGCAATGTCTTGGCAAATATGCTTGAATGTCCATCTCCTCATCTGAGGCTGTCTTATAAATATTGACGGAAGAACCTCAATGTGTACTAAAATACGCGATTCTCGTAAGGGAGGCTCCAAGATGCCCTTCGAATCTTCTAGTCGAGTGATGTAGGCGGTCCCAATTGGCTGGGAAACTTCAAATTGGGAAATGATATGAAGATGAAGATCCTGTAAATAGTGGATGAGGGATGTAATATAATGGTATGATCTGGAAAAGCAGACAACTTGATGGAATGTTTGCCAGCCGTGGTAGATAGGTATGCAGGTGACTAGATTAAGATAACAGTTCAGCCACGATAGTAAGTGAAATAGGAAAAGCACATGAAATCAAAATTCACTCTGTGTTTTATCGACGAAAAATTCTTGTTAAATATGCTTTCATTATAAAAAATTTAAAACCTTCCCTAAGTTGAGCAGAATTTAGTCAAGTATTGATTCTTTTATGCTTCAAAAAGTTTTCTTACATGTCGGATTTGATGGAACTTTGAACTAACCACGGGAAAGGAGTCCCAGTCATTTCCTATTTGAAAAGAGGTCATAGTTTCACTAAAATGCTGTGCATCAGACACACTTAAATTAAAAATTTAATTAAATGTGATAACCAAAAATTTTTATAACATGATATGGGTAGGGAGTCAAGCTTATTGATTGTTTTATTTGTACTTTTATTCGGAGAAAAACAAAATAATTTCCTGCATTTAATTATGGGAAACAGCTGACATGGTACAATAGAAATTTTGACAATTGGCAAAGGGGAGGTGTTTTCAAGGGGGGCTGGAAGGATTGTGAGATGTTAGAAGGTCTTACCTTTTACAATTTTTGGATTAAGGCTATGCAATAGTTACTAAATGCGGAACTCGTGTTCTTAAATTCAAACTCCTGAGGTCAGTAACTATGTGTTTAATATATAATCGATACTTATTGGGCAGTCTCATTTAACCAAGGTGGGTCAGTATTGATACTTCATTTTTTCTTTAAAGTTTTAAGATAGCAAACACGCGATAGCTTAAATTTCAATTAACCTAAGGCCAGCATTAAAGCACTATAAATATAAATCGTTAGATCAACAAAAGTTTAATTAACTCTTATAACTGAGAGGTGGAAATACTCTGGAAAAAAAGCTATGGAAATCCGAGGGATGAAGAGTGAGAGAGAGAGAAGGAGAAGTGAACGAAGAACAGGAAGAAAATCATCTAGGCATGGCATTCAGACAAAGCGAATAAAACCGGCTAAACAAAACAGAATTAAATCTAATTCGAGTGTGTAAATCCAATTTGAGTCCCCAATTATTTTCCTATTCCCTTCATTTATTCATTATTTTATCTAATTTTCTTCATTTGTCAACAAGGAAAATTAATTAAAATATGTCTGTCTTGCACACACACACACACACACACACACACACACGCTAAAAAAACATGCTGCAAAGATACACACAGAGAGATTGGGGGATGGCAAATGTAATTATGACTCATGGAAATATGCTTTACTTCTTACCCCCACCCTCCCACACCCACACCCCAACCCCAACCTCTGCTTCTCATGTTTCCCCTTTCTTCGCAACAGAAGGCTGTGGAGAAGAGGCGAATCAAAGAGGAAATTCTATTTAGTAAAATCGGTGGAAATTGACGCGTGAGTCAGGCTGTCTCCACCTTCCCCCTTCACCAGGGAGAGAAAAATATTACCCGACCATAGTTTATTCTTCTACTTTTGGCCGACACACTTGGCACTTGACACACGAGGTGAGCGATTGACTTGCCTCCACGTGGTACAACCTGGGCAATGTATACTCATACGACAAAAAAGCCTATAAGCCGTCAGTTGAATTCTCAATTCAAACTACCATGACCCGACTGTGTACCATATTCCACCACTTCACAGTACTCACCTTACCTTAACCTTTTCTCTACCTTTGTGTCTGTCTCTTTTACATCTGCGAATCCCTCATTTGTTCACCCTCTCGAAATTTTGTGAATAATATTCCTCCCCTTTGTAAAGCCAAAATTCAACTAATGGGCTAATGATAGCTATCAAAACGCCTGATATTTGATATACATAAATAAATAATTGACACATTAGTAGTCTGCAGAAAACTAAAATGATGCTAAATTAAAAATTGCATTTCTATATGAGTCTTTATTTTAAAAGAAATGTCTCATTTGAATTACTGTAAAAAATGCTCTGGAAGATACTATAATTATTGATTTTTTGAGTGAAAATCAGTTTCCAATCAAAATGTATATGCTAACTGTTTTATTTCACATCTTGACGAGTCCTCAGGGCCGAATCCGAAAATGGCAGTTAAATTGATTCAAATTGATTGCCAGTAATTGGCAGTTCTTCTATAGATTTAATTGTAAAAAGATCTACCTATGGGGGGGGACATTAACCCACTTAGAAGCCTTGAGTTTAAATTATGACGTCTAAGCTTTGAAATATTATCATATAAATCGCTAAAGTACGAATAAAGTGGTAGATCGATAATGAATTGATGATATTTTGAAACAGGTGCAATACTAATCCAAATTCGTTCTTTGTTAGGAATGGTCACTTCCAATAGTACTGTCATTTTTCAAGTATCATTATCCAAATTGCTATAAAAGATGATTCCACAATACAAAATGTGTTGCGTATGCATGTCAAAAACTTTTGCTGCTTTATTCGGTATTTATATGATCACCACGAGAGTATACCGTATAAAATAGGCATTTTGTTTTTTTAGAAAATATGCTTTTTAAACACAGCAAAATTGGAAACCAGACAGATACAGTCAGAGATATGATTTTCCTTCTCGGAAACAGGCAAGATTCGTGATGGCTGGGTTTAACCGTAAAATAAAACAAAGTTATATTCAACTGTATTGCAAATAATTACAAAAAGTAGATTCAATATTTGTTTACTGTTATAAAACCAACCATTCTATGAATGTAATAGACAAAAATAAAAATGATTCTGTAGTTAAAAATAAGTAATAAGTGACGAAAGTTATCATTTCATTAGACCACAATATAGTATAAAACTCTTGGGGTGTGCGATAGACTTACCTCCACGTGGTACACCCTGGGCAACGTATACTCATACTGCAAAAAGTCTACCAATGGGCAGTTGATTTCTGACTTCAAACTGCCATGACCCCACTGTATGGCATATTCGACTATTTCCACAGTACTCACCTCACCATTTTTCTACCTTTGTGTTTGTCTCATACATCTTTGAAATACTCTTCTGTTCCCCCCCCCCTCTCAACTTTTTTTTCAATTTGATGTTTCTTCCCCTCTGTGAAGCCTGAAGTCAACTAAAGGGCTAATGATAACCATCAAGACGCCTGCCATTTGATATAAGTAAATAGTAAAAAGCTCTTTGTGCATCTCCGAATGTCAGTGGAGTTCTTGGTCTTGTCATTGATCTATGTGGACCCATTGAAGTGGATACGAGTTCCTTGTCAGGTTTGCCATTCCTCTCAAAGCTTGGGTATGCTCAAATGTCAATATTATTCACTTTAGCGGTTAGATTGAAAATAGTTAGAATTCTAGTCATTAGAACCACAAAAACTTTGCTTTTTTTAAAAATATAGTAAAAATTTAATATGCACTGGAATTGATTAAAAATATAATTTTTATACTTCAACTTAACTTAGTACACGATTTCTAAAATTTAAATGAATTAAATAAGTTAAATGTTAGCTGAAATCGGTATTTCCCGACTAAGTATTCATCAACGTGGATTTTACTATTTATGTATCGAAAGCACATTTCGCAACTTGGATGAAAGTCACAACTGCTACATTTTGCCAAATTGTATCATACTTGGGATATCTTTTTACTTACTCTAAATATCCAAGGGATTAAAATTCAAAAAGCTACTTAAAAATTCGGGGGGGGGGGGATTTGTACTGATTTAAAAGCAATTGTCCTTATTTCGAAATCGATATTGAAATCAACATTCTGTAGTGATTCCCGTTCTACTTATTCGTTTACCGCCTGACATTAACATTTCAATGTGCTTTGTTTACTAAAATTTTCAAAGCCCTCAGCTTTGCATGAGTCGCCTTCAAGGTTATGGGAAAATAACTAGTATTCTGACTCAATTAGAAAATGCTTTGCAAAATATTGTGAGGATGTGAGTTAAACCTAAAGTCCATTTCCATATCTCTCTTTCTAATCTTTATTGAATTATTTAATTCCTTCTTTGAGTCATCCCTTGTGACGCGTTAAGGCAAATTCAATTAATATATTCTCGTGTTATTGAGGGTAATACTATTTAATGAGAAATGCCTCATAAGTGGAAAATAAACCAGTCTTATTTAAACTGGTATTCAAGGTTACACGTAGTTTTTTTAGAAAGTTCAATTTTTGATACATTGACAATCATATCTCATTATCTCTGTTATCTCTTTTGCACAAGTTAAAAAATGACAACAATTTTTTATTCCCGTGGTCAATAAAAATAAAAATCACACTTTCGTAACGATATTATTATTTAAGATTTGCCAGTTATATGCTCTCACGGTGTCTTTGCACTTTTTTCAAATCAGATAAGGTTTCACAAATGTGTTTCATGAAACATCGCGTTCTGGGGAAACCCCTCTTCCCATGACTCATTAAAATGGGCTGCAAAACTCTTGAACAAAAAATAGGTGAGATAGCAATATTCTACACTGTCAGATATTTAATTTAAGGATCTTTGCAAGTGTAGTGAATAACGCAAACTAGTTAGTATGTTTAACTCTTTGAAGCACATTTTAGTCCAGAGGTTCAAAATACACAATGACAACATTTTATTTTATTTTTAAATTCTGTTGGTTTTTTATTTACTATCAAAGCGAGTTTATGATCGGAAAGTTAAATGGAATGTTAATCAGTAGAAATAATCCCTGAATAACGAATGAGCATTGCTCAAGATGATCTTCCGAAAAGAAGACTAGTCGGGGACATTTCCATCACATATGGAGTGCATTTCCGCCTCAATAAATCCAGTCTTCCATGGCAATGCCGGCTGTAAGCATGGAGAGGTAACAGAATACCCGAAATAACGATTTGGTTCAGCTAGGAATGAAAAGGGAAGTATGATGTAATAGGAACATCAATAGTCTCATTTTAATTGACCTATGGCAATGAGCAATCGAATTTCTCAAATCAATTTCTTCGTATTATCCCAGTGTTCTGAGGCTTAAATTCCACTATCTTACCCCCTTTTTGAGGGTAAAGTATGTCTTTGATGTTCACAGCTTCCTGACTGGTTGAGTTAACTAAATAATCTTTTTGCCTGAAAAGAATGATGAACTGGTAAAAGTATTTTGAAATAAGCACATCTTCGCTTAAACTTTTACTTAATTCGATTACTGAGTTCAAGAAACTTTGTTCTATCATTCTAACGAACTCTTATAAATCAATAGTACCTTCCAAAAAAGTACATTTCTAAATATTTCTTCTAGTAAAGAAGACGCTTGAAGTGTTTTATTACAAATGAGTTTAAGTTAACTTGATATCTCTCGTGGAAAAACTTTAGAATTTTCTATCGTTAGTGTTTACCCATTAAAGCATTGCTTACAATTTTGTGTACATTGAGAGATGAATATTATTTTATTGTTTTTCTCTTTTCTTGTTAAAGAATAAATGGAGACTTCCGCTTACAAGAGCGGCAATTATTTTACTATCGACAAATAATGAGAGTTCTCTGTCTCATCCTGCCCCTTACCACCCCCCCCCACCCCACTCCTTTTCATTGTCACTTTTAATAAAGACAACATTCCTTTTCTCTTAAAGAGCAGAAATAAGTGGATTTTCAAAAGCTTTTAGTGCATTAGTTGACGATAAAGCAGAGGGTTCTGTGGATGAATGAATTTTTTTAAAATTATTTCGATAAGTGTATCTTCCTTATATTAGGGGTGTGGGATAGATTTACTTCCAATTGGTGCCAAATAAGTCTACAAACAGGCAGTTGATTTCTGTCTACCATGACCTTACTGTGTGTCATATTCGACCACTTTCACAGTACTCACCTTACCCTACTCTTTACTTTTGTGTCTACCTCCTTCAAATATATGAATCACTCATCTGTTCCCTTCTCAAAATTGTGTGACTGATATTCTTTCCCTCTGTAAAGCCCGAAGTCAATTAAATGGCGAATGATAACTTTCATACAGCCAGCCATTTGATATAAATAAATCTTCCTTAGATGCGGGCTAAATCAGCCTCCATTTGAATGCGTATTTCATATGTTGCAGGAAAAAAAGTTAAATCAAAATAGTCAATATTTAAAGCTAGCTAAGACGTAAACAAGAACTTTTCACAACATGCGTATGTGTATACAAGCAAATACACGTTTGTATATAAATTACAAGGGGTTGACAAATTTGCATTAATAAATCATGATTCACCGGGCGCGCGCGTGATGTTCGTGACCATTCCCATCACCCTCACTTCCCACCTCCCTCCTTGAATTTGGAAGCAAAATTGCAGCCTCATTCCCTCAAGGTTCCTTTGAATGAAACACATGTGTGCCGGTTGTCAGAAAAAAATCAAGCGGAATTTAATAATTTCTCCGTCGTAAATATAATGCATAAAATAACACCTGTTTAGATCGGCTGTTATTCAGCTCTAATGTCACTTTCAGCCTTTTCTACTATTAATTTATTTCATTAAATTTGCTTTGAGAGGTTGACAAAAATATATTTTTTAACCCATCGGTGAAATATGCTATTTTCAATAATCATTCCCTATTGGCCATACGCTGATAAACCTGTAATGTGTTTGTACATTCCCACATTTTCCATTTTAGGTAGAATTAATGTTGACTTTGCTTTCGCCTTAGTAATTTTCAAACATTCTGCTCAAATAGGGATTAATTATGTAGCAAGCAAAGGCCGGTCTGGTGAAGTTCATTTTTTTTTTGCTGAATTACTTCAGTAGTAGGAGAATACATTTGTACAGATTTAAGGAGTGAAATTCGTTATTCAGACGCTTATCCTACTGAAATAGCCAAAGCCTACACAATTTCAAGATTAGATTAAGGAATTAAAAACTTTTTTTGGTATTCGGAGCCGATAGAGCCTAGATTTGACACTACACTTATTTCTTTTTGTATTTAAAGGTGATTAATTTTCAAAACTGGTGTTGATTGAATTAGTCAGAATTGGTTTAAATCTTTCTTTAAAACTTTTGACTCCAAATATTTAACTCCGGTATTGGATAAAAGGCTAAAGTAACTTAAAGATGGCTTTTACTCAGGATACCGCGCGTACAATGACAAAATTACAGCCTCATTTTATCAAGCAGAAGCTTTTTGAATAAAGAGCATCTCCATTTTGGATTAGCATTGGCTATCTGTAGATTTTTATCTGATAATGTCATCCAAATCCTTAAAATTTGCTAGTTAATTTGCACCATATAGTTTCTTTCACCTTTCAATAAATAAAATAGTCCTTTGGAGGGATCTTTCGATGATACCGATTCTATTCACAAGTTAAAGAGGATGCTATTTGGTGACATAAGTCTTAGATATCGATTTTTCTGGCTGTAGTCATTTGGCCTTAAGTTTGGTTTAAAATAAGAAATTTCTGACCAAATACATAATTCATTCGAATTTTGTTCCACTGGTTACTACGAAAAAAATACTTTTTTGCAAATTTTAATTTCTGTTAATATTTTATTGGATATTGCTCTTTAATGTTACACTCTTCTAAGCCGCAACTCTATAAGATAAAAATTAATTAAGTTTTTTTACGATTTGCTCCACTAGCTACCATTTCCCCTCCGATTAAGCAAGAGATATTGTCCACATTCTAGGCGTGATTCATCCCAAACGAAGGTATAAATTTGTTATAATTGTAACTGTCTTCCGTAATGGCGACATTGCTATTAGTGAACTGAAAGTGAAGCTTTAATTAATCGATCGTATGCAATTAATTTAGATGTCAATAATTATTTAAGATGTTTTTGCTAAATATCTTCATGCATTCCCTTGTTCAATTACTTACAGCCAATTATTTCTTTTGTAAGTGTGTTCAGAGGGTAAGAAATTAGGATCTTAGGGAAATTCTAAAATATTTTTTCTACATCTTCCATTATGAAATTCTATTTGTTTATTGCCTTTGTAGACGTTGGTATGGCAACGAACTGGGCTCTTAAAAGCATCCCCGATAGTAATCGACATAAAAATTATTTGAGTATCTATTTATTGGTTTCTTTTATAAATCCAGCTAATACTTAATGAAGAATTTAAATCGTCCTTTAATTACAACAAATCTCTAAAATTACTCCCGTTAAGTCGCCCACAACCAACAAAATTGGGAATAAAATAGAAAGAAACAAAAATGCTGATCAGTCTGAAAGTTTCTTGTCACTAGTATAAAGTAAACGATCACCGGTTTCACACATGATCATACTCATCTAATTAACACTGGGCTTTGAATGTTTTTTCAAGATTTAAATTTAATAATATATAATAGGCTATTGTTTTAGTCAAAATGGATACTCTAGCAGCGGAGACAGCGGTAATCGTAGAAATGTAGCAATTTTGAAATGATTACCCTTTTGGGAAAAGTCTCATGAAAATAGCTTATTTTTAAGGGAACTTTATCCCCTCTGGTCATTAAAAGAGCAAGAGAGAGAAAGAGAGTGCGATTGAGAGGCTTTCTATAAAAAACTGCTGTCCCTGGTGTTATGGAGGACTAATTCCGCTTCCCCGGGGACAAAGATGTTCGAGTGTTTTATTTTAACTCATTCAGAATATTATAGGTGTTTTTTTCAAACTCTCCCATTGAGTCGATGAAGCATAAGTTGTATTTGAAAAATTAAATTTTGTAATTTGTAGCGCGTGATACTCCATTTATGTAATCCGGCTTTGAGTTGTGAATAAGGCGAAAGTTCTTAAACCTCAAAGATTGAAATTGAGAGTGAGAGTGGAAGAGATATAGAACATAGAGAGGGAGAGAGAGAGAGAGAGAAAGAGGAATTGAAAGGGGAATGGAGAAAACTTGAAAGGGGAATATTTAGGCTTCACGGACGAAACTGGGAAAGGCTATTGCAAATACCTCATCAATACTTGCAATTGAGTGAATTGAATACTTTCGAAGCAAGCAGAAAAAAAATGTTAAGCCAACTTCTTTATCTAAAACTTCTGAAATTGATATAGGTCTAAAAAAATTGAGAAATATTTGAGAAATCCCTCGATTTCATTGGAGAGGTAGGATGAAATAATTGAAAATGCACAATGAGGCAAATATAATAATAATAATAATAATTCTGAATTCGCCTTGGTACTTATTATGCAGATGAGGATTATTTTATTTCGGCAGTTTAGGGTAAATATAAGCTGACCATGAGTGTGTTAGATGCTTGAACAAGATTGTGTTTTGATTCTTTCGTTAAAAAAAACTTATTTTTATCCAAGGCTTTAATTAAATTTAGAATTTCATTTTACTTTGTCTGGTAAGCTGCATATGCATAATATTTAAAAATAACATCATCTCTTGTCAGAAAAATCTTCTCTTGGAGGTGAGGAGAATAGTTAAACCCATGCAACATTACTGACTTTTCAATAAATTTACCTAGCCAGTGAGCCTTGAGTACTGAATGCATTAATTCACACAGTAGTCCGATTATCAAGTTCTAAAAATTTACCTTGATTCATTAGTAACTTGTGGTTTACTTTTCATGAGCATAATGATCTCCACAATGTACCAGAACTCAAATAATGTAGCACTTACTTACCCACTTTTGAGTGCCCTCACCATTTTCCTCTGCCCTCCATTCACAAATACGCTCTTCCAATTAAAGAATTTGGAAGGTCTTTGTTTATAACCCAAAGTTATAACTCTCGAAACTTGTGTGATCAGTGATTGACATTATAACTCACCGTTGTCAGCATTATATTTCTTGATGCTGTAAAATGAATGTTGAGTGTTGTCGAGTGAGTAATCAATCACGATATTGATCTCAAGGGAGCATCACCAAAAGATTGTACTTGTACTTTCGGGAGAGAGAGAGATCGATGATAGATCTCCATGCTATGAGGGCCCAACATGCCCAGGAATACTTAATTTTCAATTACTTAACTATAATAGAAATACCAAATAAATGGTAAAAATAATACTCTTTTATGGCTTTTTCAATGTACGTGGGCAGATATTGTTAGTTAAAATCTAAATTTATTATAACCGTCTCAATAAAAATAACAATTAATTTTGTTTTATGAATGCGCAGACAAAAACTCCCAGAAATTGCGCCTGCCCCATGAGAGTGAGCCATAATTCTCCTCCCACACTAAATTTAATGCCCTATTCTACCGCAATATCACTCTTTCATAAAGCCAATAATTCAGGGCAGGGGTGCGCGATAGACTTACCTCCTCGTGGTGCACCCTGGACAACGTATTTTCTTACGGCAAAAAAGTCTATCACTCGGCATTCGTTTTTGACTTCGATTAATTATGATTAGCTTTAAAAAGGCTATAAGAAAAATCGCCCTCGTCAGGGCGAATTACAATGTCTTCAGATCCTCCAGTGGAATGCTGGAGGAATGTCTCCGGACAAAAAGATCCAAATACAGAAAATCCTGCAAACCTATGATGTAGACATTTTCACAATTATGGAAGCTAACATTTCGGATGACAAACTGAAGTATTACCAATTCCCAGGTTACACCCTGTACAATCTACCTAAATA
>UZAE01014594.1:0-13305 GCA_900617975.1 Rodentolepis nana | reverse complement strand
GCAATTCGCTACGACAAATGACATTAAAAAGAAACAAATGTTCCAATGTCTAAAGGAGAGTGGAAATATGCCAACTTTGAGCACACGACCATGCTTCATGTTTAGGTAGACTTTTTTCCAATGGAAAGTTCAAGGAAATGGACTTCAAAACTCTACTGAAAATTGATAAAATCAACAGACTATAACGGTGACATAATCAATCAAAAATAAACAAGTCATGCATGTTTTCAGTTCTAATATGTTTCAACTAAATGTTTATACTACTGACAAAATTCAGTAGAATATGTGTTCTAAAGGGATAAAATAAATGCTTCCCGAAACTTTTCCAAAAGTTTTCAATGAAGCATGTCGATGTTCTTTTATTTTTTATCATTTAAAGGTGCACAACCATATGTGTGAGTTACATTTGAAAATAAACATTGAAATTTATGTGAGGTAGCTTAGTTTGATAAAGGTTCGTGCCAACTCAAACGGGTACTAATTGTTAGTAAACTCATTAGTTCACTCACACTAATTCATTTAAGTGCATTTATCACCATTAAATACATATCTTTGGAATTTTCTAGATTTAATTGAAATTTAATTATTGGGGATAGGTAAGTTTCTAGGTGGGAAATAAAATTCGCTTTCCTTAGCGAGTGCTCAATGAAGTATTTGAGTAAAATTTAATTAAGAACTTTCATAAGTTTGGTTTTTGAGAGAATAAAAGTCATTCGAATTGATTTGAATATTTCTTTCTGTGCAAATTGAAAACGGCAATTTAAACTTTTAAATGAGCATTCAATTGTCCATTACATAGGTTAACAATTAATCCAAATTATTCATCAATTAAGATTAAAGTAATCACGTTTTCCTTGTCAAAAGCTAGTACACAAAACAATATCCTTAAAATATTCTTGAATTTCTAAAGCCCAATTTACTGTGGGTCACGATGAACCAATTTCTGATGAGTGTTTGATTTGAGAATTAGGCATTAAAACCATGCTTAAATTTGTTTATTTATTTCAAATGGCAGGCATTTTGATAGTGTTCATTAGCTGACTTCGAGCTTCACAGATAGGAGAAGGAACATCAATGTGGGGGGGGGACAGAATAATGATTCACAGATGTAACAGAAACAGACAGGGAGACAGTCAAAAAGGCAAAGAAAAGGTAAGATGAGTACTGTGTAGGGGTCGAATATATCGCAAATGAACTTAAAGCTATTTCGCTTAGCTCATGAATTAACAGCATTTCATGACTTTACCTATCCTACCAAATAGGTTGCTCAATTGGATACGCTTTCATAGGAAAGTTATTCTTTGTGATTGCACTTTCATCTTTTAAGGTGTTTTATATTCGTTGTCCACTTGAACTCATATTTTGTTCAATTTAGTTCTCTTCGGTATCACAATTCAGATTTTAAAGTGACTGTGACCATTTGAACAATAGTGCTTAAAATGCTTCAATCTTAAATTCCAGTCATTTATATAGATAATGTAAAACGGCCTTAAATAAAATCCTTCTATTTAAATGACTCTCAAATAAAACTGCTTGATGAAATAAAATGGAAACTAAATAAATGTTATTTTCACATTTTGCCAATACTTTGCCTTTTTAGCATTTGTTCAATGTGCAATCTAATACTAAATTGTTTCACGGCATTAATATAATGAAGTCAATAATGTTTGCAATTATCATTTAGTATGGTACTAGCGTAGCACGAAGACAGTGTGTTCTGAATTGCATTACTCAGACAAAGTCCAAATAAGTTGCCTTATACATTTTTGGAACAGCAAAATGAAATGGCTGCTCAACTGTCAAAAAGTGTCAGTATTTGTGCCGCTCCTGATTATAATCTTAAACTAATGCAAGGCTTACCAGGTTATGAATGCAAGACAGGCTTACATTGCATAAATTCAATGTATTACAGCGTCTGATCAATATTTTTAAGGTAAACTTATCGAGCATAGTTCCAGCTATAATATCATTCATATTGGGCAATAAAAGAGAAATTATCCTTTAAAGACTGAGTTCTTCGATGAATAGCGCAATTAAGTGTCATCTTAAAGTAATTTAGAGCAGGTTTTGCACTTTGTTAAAACAATCATTTCTCTAATGGTTATGGCATAATTAAGCAAATGAATGCAGGCAATATCTGCCCATTATTATATAATTTGGAAGACCTGCAATTGTGGAATAAAAAATTGCAATTTAAATTTCTACTAATTTACTAATAAGTGTGTTCTAATATTAGCATCAGTTCCAAACGAATCCTATTAAAAATAATTTGAACCTATATAATAGGGTGAAATACAATCACTTGTTTGAATTAGCATGAAGTTATAATTTGTGTGTTAATGCACAATCGACAAATATTGTAAAAATTAACATAATTGAAAAATGTTAAACTTTGAGGATTTAAAATTTTATTTCTCGAAACTATAACTGATCGACAGTTCATGATCTCCATTGTTCCTTAAATGGGTTTTTGTTTGCAAATGTTGTAATAGTTCAATTACCATAAATTCAATAAACTAACAGATAAAAATGAGTTTATACCTTTATGTTTTACTGCGACGTTCTGCAACTGAAAGCGACAGTTTAGAATATTAAAAATAATGACACATAGTTCTGATTTTAACCAATGAGTTATGACACAAACTTTGCTTCGCAAAATAATTGTCTATTTGGTAGCTGATTTATTGGTGATAGACAGCCATCAATCACTTTATTTTGCATTTATTGCAAATTGCTCGCTACCTTGCGTTTGCCCCCGAAAACAGCTAACATAAAAGAATGCTTGATGAAAGACCTGTTTGTTTGCTAATTTTGATATTATAAGCATCCACTTTTCGACTTCTTATACAATTGTACTCTTGTCAAAGTTCATTTGTAGCAGAATGAAATAATTTTCAACTCTTCAATACGTGCTTACTACATTCTATTGATTGGACAACTATTTTTAGTCAAATCAAATTTTTAAAAAAGGCGTATTAAAACTCAGATACGAATCAAAAGTTATTGGAACTTTAAGTTGAAATGTTCTTGAGAGTAACAAAGCTGCCGAATCGTAAAAGTGTTTAATTTGTAAATCCAAATTTAAAGTCTGTAATATTAAATGACATCTTCAATACTTTTCTGAAAGTTTAAGCTAAATATAAAAGCTCATACTAAAGACGTTTGACAAGAAATATAAACATTTCTACAACGAAATATGACATTCACATTGAAAAAAGGTAAATTAAACTTTAAACATGATTCCCAATGAACGGTAACTAAAGCACATATTAGATAGCTTTTCATAAGTACATTAACCACAGAAATGTAAGTAGCGTTCTACTGAGATTGCTATTCACAGTNTTAATTACATTTTCGCTTTATGAATTTATTTCTCTTATTTACGCGTACCATTCTAACTTCACTTGAATCAATTCACGCAATATCTTTTAATGGCCTAGTCATATATTTTAGCAAGGTAATCGCCGAAACTGGAAAGCATAGAATAAAAAGTGGGCAAAAATATTTGTAATAAATTGTTTCGATATTTTTGTAAATAAGCATTCTTGGTAGAACAGAGGGCGTAGATTTGACAGATTTTTCACGTTCAATAAATGTCGTAGCACCCATGTTGAAAAATAGAACTAATTTCGATTTCTGTGAGACTTTTTAAGGCAAATGCCGATTTATTGTGGCAAACTTCATTGATGCCTAAGGTTTAGTGAGCCTTTGTATTGGATGCAGCGGGAAATGCCCTTTTCACAACAGAAAATGGAAAAAACATGTCAAATAGCAAATCCATAATTAAATCTCGTTATTATTATTGAAGTAATTTTTAACTATTTGCACTCAGGAAAACCAATTGTCAGTCATTATATAGACTGCATAAAATTACTATTAAAAAGATCTCAATAAATGAATAAAATTTAGTGATTTGCATGCTTTTCAGAATACATTTGTACAAAACATTATATTGAATAGAAAACTTTTCAAGCCAATTACAGGCCTTTACAGTTACAATTAAGTTAAACATTATATTTATCTCTGTAATAAAGAACGAGACCAAGAAAAATAGAGAGCGCAATTCTTTATATTTAATATAGTACCGGATAAATATTAATAAAATATCGCAAAAAGGTAACCAACTATGGCAGATTTTGTACAGAAAAATTCTGAAAGTCAAATTGCGAAATTCGAATTCGTTTGCACCAGAGAAAATGCCCGTATTCAATGGATTTTTAAAAATATAGATGGAAGGCTGTTTGACATCAGTGAGAACAGAAATAATTTTTAAATGCAATAACGAAAAAAATTTTTAACCTGATTCGAATTTGGTCTAGTTTATTAATTAAAATGTAAAATGGAAATCCAAATGGAAATCTAACATTTGAAATTATTAAATGTCAAAATTTCTTAGCTTGGCGAACATTTCAATCTAGGTAGCGAATTCCAAAAAAGAATCGATAGGGTAAAATTCTCTCAAGGATAACCTAAGTAACCGTCAATAATGTTCATTTTGTTTTAAACCATTTATATTCATCACAAGTTGTATACAACCAAATACGGAGGCATCTGTTTCTCACCAAGATTCAATTCCGATGCGTACATATTCATCTGCCCTACAAAGTTATGCAAACAAAAAATTAACAGAGGGAAGGAAAAGCATATAATAAATCAATATTTGAAAATTTTCATTTTTGAAATTGAAAATTTACTTAATCTTTATATTCGTTAAATATTGCCTTTGTATCTTTTAAAATTCTTTAGTTTATTTGTATGAATTGAGATATTTTCCATATTATGGAATAGAAATGTTCATTTTATTCAAATGTATGGATTTTAATTTCTTTTTAAGGCATCAAATCACCAAGTGCTTTTATTCTTGGACCGCTTGTTAATTCTGGGCAGAGGATAAATTAATATATTTCGCACAGACTGCTTTTTATTAAATTAGCTAAATTAGATAAACGAAAAATGCGTTTCATATTCCTTATTAACTAGCATATAATCTAGCTGATTATTTTTACAAGCGCTCAAAGGTTTTTTCTTTGGGGAGTTTTACAAAAATGCATTAAAAAATCTGAACAACTAGATTTATACTTTTCCCATGATTTCCAGAGATATTCTTAATAACATTCATTAAATACCATATGCAGAGTTTATGTCTATTTGCATCTACGTATTAATCTTATTTTAACTCTACTAATTTGAATTCTAGTCGTCCATACCTCAATCAAGAGAGACCAGTTCATTTATTTTACCTTATCGAGCAAGTTCAAAGCTGGTTATGTCTAATCAGTTGTAAAAATTCCATATATATATACATATATATTTTCATTAAATCTTTCAGTTTTGTTCAATTTATAAGCAAATGCACAATAATTGTTTGTTGTAGTACATTATTATGATTTATATTGAATTTATGTTTTGATTATTATCACAATGGTAGCTTCCTTAATCAATTTATAATATGTGTTTTAACAATTTGATCAACTGTTAATTAAGAGTGAAGAGTGTTAAATATATTTTTCACAATGGCTGTAGTCACGCGAACATCCATGAACCGATTCCAAAAAGGACTAAAATTGAACATAATATGAGGTAAAATGAATTGAGCAAATTTAAAGCATAAAAAAGATGAAGATGAGATTAAAAAAGAATAACTTGCTTGTGAATCCGAATGAGCAACCTTGTTAGACGAATAAATAAAGCAATGAAAATGCCTTCGAAGTAAAATACATTTCAAATACTTCAAAATAATTTCGCGAATCTTGAAATTTATACGCAAGAAATAGAAAATCAATTCAATAATTGGATCTCCAAAATTAGTATAGATTTCTTGGCAGATGATCACTAATACTATATTACAATTGCCTAAAAGCCGTTCGCTCAAGATTATGTTTCAGTTAGGTTTTATTGTACTAAAATACCATTCAAACGACATTATATATGATTGCAAGAAAAAAAGTAAATTCTGGCAAATCATTACTTGTTGTTAATGGGACTTCATTCTCTGAAAAAAAACAACGTTTTAAATTCTTTATTACCCCATTTTAATGTGATATATTATCTTTTTTGTTAATAAAACAATGATATATTTTTACAATAAAATCAAAAGTACTTTCTTTGAGCAAATCGGAACTCACTTTTACACTCGATGACATCAGGGAACACCCCTTAAAAGAGGAAATGTTTTAATCTGTTGAGATTAATAAAGGAATCATGCAATAGACATATGAGATTTACCTTTTTTCAACCAATAAATAGTTACTCCAACGCTTGAATATGTTGTAGAAAAAACTAGATTACTCCTTTCTTCAGAGCCATTCCGTTCATACACAACTGCAAAATCGAATCGATCTTCATCCACGTTTTTAGTAAGGTCACCTTAACATTTGAATAATTGATGCTAAGCAACTCATATTACACAATCATTAAGAATATAACTACTCACCACAATATTTACTATTATAGCTAGAATTTGCAATCATTCCTTCCCATTTACCTAAAGTTGTTTCGCCAACTATCAACGAGCCCTTAAAGAAAAATTGTGCTATTCATTTAAAATAATTAGCTCTAGGCAAATTGAAAGAAGCAAAATGATTATGCATGTCAATTTCAAGCACTATTTCAACTTAAGATGATCCATATATAATAATTTCAAATAAAATCTATTAGAAAAAATTACATACCCTTGGATGGCTGGTTGATCCATTTATCGCAAAGTGAATTTCGACAGAACTACTCCCATTCGCATATCTAGCAAACGGAAAGGATACTCGTGGTATCACATTTCCTAAAATTACCGGCAATAAGTATTAATAAGAGGGAACATTTTAAAGGTATTAAATAATTATATAAGCGATGGCGATATAATCTCTAGGTGCGAGAAATTTCCAACCTGGTTCAACGGGTCTGAACCGGCACTTTGGAACAATATTTGCTATGCATATGTCAGGGCGTCCAATTACGTAAAGTTTTTCGTACTTTGTTGCGTCAAATAGTGTGATATTAACGTAATCTAAATTAAGATTGTCTTAAGCAAAGACGAAAAATCATTACTTGAATCTTTAAAACAGGGTTTTCCAATCACTTTTTTATTCACCAAGCAATTTCCATTTTCAAATGAGAGTTCAAACAATTTAGGTTGCATATATAGGTCAGCCACCTGAAAGTTGAGAAATATAATAAGATTGCTCTATTAGGTCGATGTTTACCGCAATATCATCCATGGAAAATACCATGAGTTCTGTTTTCCCACCTGACTTTGCTACAATCCTTGAACATGTAGAATCCGGCAAAAATTTGACTTTTTTCTCTGATGACAAATTTATTTGCAGTAAAATTAAAACAAAGATATAAAGAGCCTTAGGTTTAGGTGTGCCTAAAAATGTGGCACACATTTCTTTATCTCCCTTTATTATAATTAAATTGCGAATTCAGTTGCGTTTAAAATGCTCGTCAGGGTCACACAAATCACTGATATAAAAAGATTTTAGTGAAGTAAGAGAAATAACTTAAAATGACAAAAGCAAATGAATTTACCTAAATGAAATTATTTCACTCTCAAACGAACGCCTTAATGCTTCTTCACTACTAGAACTAAAACATTGTTAAAAGCGATGTTATTGTTGGCAATCGTACTGAAAAACATTAAAATGTTCGCATTCTTTAACCTAATAAACTAAATTAGTTGTTTGATTATAAAATCGTAGCAAATAAAATGCGTAAATTAGCTTTTAATGGTATTTATTTAAGCGCACTTAAAATAAAAAACTGTATTTTCGTCAAAAAGACATAATGAAAAAATTTCAATTTTTAAACCACCTATTGCATATTCAATTTTTAAAGTACAAATAATTAAAAAGACTGGGTCTTTGTCTCTGATTCCAGATATTGAAATATATTTTACATTCTTAGCTTATTTGCTTCATTGCTTCATTTTATAACCCCGAACTCTATATTAAGCCAATTTCCTCCAATATATATTTGAAAATATCTCTGTCAAAAAATAATTGGGTTTTCATGGTTTACTTTTTTTCTCTTAATATCCTTTTTAGTCGAACGTAATATTTTTAATCTAGTATTTTTTGTTTGTTGGTATTCCTCTATGATGGTAGCCTATCAATCTTAATAGCTATCATAAGACATTTAGCTGACTTCGGGTTTCGCAGAGAGGAGGAGGAACATCAAAATGACAAAAACACAATAGGAGGGATGTAAAGTGACAAACGGGCGTAAAGGCATAGAAAAGATAAGATGAGTACTGTGAAAGTAGTAGAATATGACACACAGTGAAGTCAAAGTAGTTTAAAGTCAGAATTCACTTAATAGACTTTTTGACGTATGTGTTTACGATGCCCAGGGTGCATCACGTTGAGGTAAGTCTATCGCACATCCCACCCACAAAACGTTGTTACAATTTAGACAATTGCAAAAAAACGTTATAGAGACAATTGTATGTTTAGTGGAATAAACCTTCATTTGTCTCAATCTATTCATTTTCATTTTGGCTGACTTCATTCTTTTGCGTTAAATCTATCGCTAGAAGAGTATCTTTAAATTCCTCACTAAAAATCTTAAAGGCTTTTGCTTAAAGCAAATTGTATTTTTTTCTAAAATTGATGTATGGTGGTATCTTTATAACAAATTAGTCCATTAAGGTTAAACAAAATGGCGTGTAGTTTTGTTTCATCATTTTAAAGTGAAGTGGATTTATAATAAATCGAAGACAGTTGAAACTCGCCTACTCTAATTCTGGTTGAATATTGCAAATAACATTAAAATTCACAATAATAACGGTTCTTGCAATCTTGATCTAAATAATATCAATAAAAACCCATTATGCCTAGGTGTTTTGTCTCAAAAAGCCCTATAAATTTCTTTCTTATAATATATATGAAATTAGACGTAACATTTCACAATCATTTTCTTTTTCTGGTACTAAAGTGTGAGGAAGGCCTAAAAATCATTCAGTTGATATAATCACAAAATCTGTAAAATAATAGAGATTATTGAAAACTTTGTTCAAATCTTTTTAAAATCTATTTCAATCGAGTAAATCATTGTCCGCTTTAATTTGAAAAGTCATTTGTTTGCAACACTTCAAATGCAAAATAAAAAAAATTTCTGTAGAACCATCTGAAGTCATTTTATTGTCGCACTCATTTTAGAAAATTTTCATAATTTAAAAAAAAAGTTCTGGTTATCCTATTGTCTCTTTTACTTCAATGAAATTGATTTGACATCAGTCAAACATCAGTTAAAAGTCACAATCGATTTAAATTGTTCTTAAACGACAATGGAAATAATGGTGATTTTATCTTATGTTCGCATATATATGCATATATATATATATATATATATATATATATACATGACCTTGATATCGACGTTTGCTTCGATTCAGGTTAGGGTTGGGTAAAAACAATATTTTTATTTTTCGAATCCTAATATGAATCCTGAAATAATATAAAGTCAATATGAGCAAGTGATCTAATGCAATTGAGCAGAAATTCGCCTATCATCTTCTAAGTATAAATAATTTTAATTTTTTCCAGCTTAATACCATTCGCATTTTATATGCCGACAAATTAACCTACCTCATATTTTGTCATAATCTCAACAAATATATGTGTCATTTAAAGTGTACAAACAACTAAGTTAAAGGTGAAATGCATTCAACAAAGATTAGCATTGCTGACCTTTGACTTTTAAATACCATGGCATCCCAAGCATTGCATTTCTCCATATTCTCTGCTATGTAAATATTCGTATTTTCATTTAAAACAGTGCATGTGATGAATAAAAAATTGTTTTAACAATATCAGAGTTGCATAATTTGTGAATATTTTCAATTTATATCTTATTTGCAATGCATTTGATTAAGGCAGTAGTTTGTTAGTTATTTTGCATTGAAGAAGTAATTATGGCGTAATTGGTTAATTTTAATTCCATAGGTTTGCACATAAATTCAATACTACGCGTGAATCATCCGTATCATATCACATGTTTTTTGTCGATCCCGATATATTATGCCAATAACAAGTTTATGGGTTAGCGATCAACGATTGCATTTGATTGATAAGTTCACTTTAAATTAAGCTGAAAACAGATTTCAAAAATCTTCACATTGAGTCGTCAAGGTAACAAAAGTTTAATTAAAATAACTCTCATTTAATATTATAGTTTAATTTGGTTTAAGAATAAAATATTTTCTGAAATTGACAATAATCTAAATGACTCAAAAACAAGATTACCTGAAACTATTTATGTTCATCGCTGTGTGCGATAGACTTACCTCCACGTGGTGTACCCTGGGCAGCGTATGCTCATACGGCGAAAAGGTCTGTTGACCGGCAGTTGACTTCTGACTTCAAAATATACCATCACCCCACTATATGTCAAATTCGACTACTTGGACAATACGCATCTTGCCTTTTCTCTGGCTTGGGGCCGGCCTGTCTACTTTACAACTATAAATCATTTTCTGTCCCCACCTAGATTTTTCGTCGCTTTGATTTTCCTCCTTCTCTCTGTGAAACCCAGAGTCAGCTTGTGGGCTATTGATAACTATCAAAACGCCTGCCATTTGAAATAAATAAATTTATGTATAATGAGAAAACGAACGCTTGAATTTACGTATCAGAGAGCATACTAATCCCTTGAATTATTATATTTAATTCATATTCGTAAATATTTTGATAATCAAAGGCACTCCTAAAAAACCAATTGCCAGAAAGGGTATACGAATGAAAATAATGTAACTGTTTTGACTAAATTTAAAGTGCATGTTTTACATTTATGCCAATAAAGAATGAATGGAAAATTAAAATGGTGAAGTAAGTAAATCTTTTGTAGCAAAAGAAATATGTAGATATTCGGAAAGCTGATACAAAATTGGTCGTTTCGGTTGCTTTTTGAAGCACATTTAAATTTGCTTGAAGTTATAAGAACTGCATCACAACTTTTATTCTAAAGGGTGAATGTCAAGTCTTCTTTCAACTGTGATAGGAGCGTTAACATTTCCCAAAATGGAGTTGTATAGATTGTTTTCTGACCAAGAGAAACCGTTTTTACTAATGAAGCATTTATGACCCATTAATTGATAGAAATATTTACGTCAAGACAACATAAATAAAACTTATAATCACTTAAATAAACTAAAAATAAAAAAGCTCTTTGCTCGAATTTGCTTTGACTGCTTAAATAGGCTGCATCGGCGTAGAAATTTGCATTGACATTCAATAATTTTAATTATCAAATTAACTATTATTCTCATGCACAATGCAACATTATCTACCATCTTAAATGACAACAATAATTTAATCCAAAGTATCAAAAGTAATTTTAAAAAATTTTAAAGTAGAAAATAAATAAATAAATTTAATCTGAAAATGTTAATATCTGCATCTGGTTTAAGTTTTGAGCATGAACATTCAAGACAACGCATTCTAATTTCAGCGAAAACTAATTTCAGGCTAATAGAAAGTTTATATTACATTAGAAATATTGCATTCGTTAAAATGTTGTCAATTAAAAACAGGGATCTTTTAGATTTTCTTCAGTTTAAAGATCGGCATTCCATTGCCTTTATCTTTATCAATTAGAGGTGTGCGATAGACTCACCTCTACGTGGTGCACCCTGGGCAACGTATACACGGCAAAAGAGTCCGGGTGCACCCTGGGCAACGTATACTCATACAGCAAAAATGTGGTGCACCTTGGGCAACGTATACTCATACGGCAAAAAACGGTGCACCCTGGGCAACGTATATTCATACGGCAAAAAGTCTTTTAACTTGTAGTTGACTTCTCACGTCAGACTATCATCACCTCACTCTATGCCATATTCGACTTCTTCCACAGTTCTCACCTCATCTTTTTTTCTACTTTTGTGTTCGTCTCTTGCATCTTTGAAACACTCTTCTGCCTCCCCTCATCTCGACTTTTTTCAATTTGATGTTCATTCCCCTCTGTGAAGACTGAAGGCAACTTAAAGGCTAATGATTACTATCAAGACGCCTGCCATTTGATATAAATGAATAAATATTTTCATCACTCAAATTAAATAAATAATTTAATAGTAACAAGATATTTTGCCATTTATGTGAAATATTTTGGCAAGAAAGACAAAAATGAAAGGGTGCATACTGATATTAGATTACAAGTCAAATGGTCATATTTATGAAGTTCATTAGAATTGGGTTTGGAAGAAATTTATGAAAAATGTTTTGTTGATATAAGACAACGTTTTATATGTTTTAATTTTCAATAAAGAAGAGTATAAAACGGGACAAAAGTTAATGGCTTATCTAAAGCTGAAATGACTATTTTCAGTGCTTTTGAAAGTACAGTCAGATTCATTAGTTAAGTTAATTGAATATTAGTTTATTTTAAATTATTTCAACGTTTATTAATCGTAACTTTTCATACTATACCAATTTAAAGCGGCTTCTAATTTTCCATAATCTATTTAGGAAAAAATAAATGATATATGATAATTTTAATGCACCTTTGAACTCCTTAGCATGCATTAAAATATGCGTAATGTGGTTGACCTAATTTTAAGAATCTTACTTTCATATGAGTAAGTATTCTCTTTGATCTCTTAAACCAAGTGAAGGAATTACATTGCCGAATTATATTGCTTTAGATTAAATGAATATTTCCGTAATAATTTTATGCCTTGTTGCCATTATTAATATTTTGAAATTAATAGCAAGTTGCGAAATCATATATTTCCCAAGCAAATCATGTTCATTCCAATGAAAAATGCACAGTGTTGCTGAATCATTTGGGTTGCAGCTCCAACACGTTTTTACCACTTAATTTTCAAATAATAGAAATATTTATTTTAACAATACTGTGGAATTTTTAGCACCGAGTAAACGGTGATTGAATAATATTAAACTAGAAAAAAATGGTAACTTCTATTTACTCAATGTTTAGGAGAAATAGATAAATTCATTTATGCTTAATCGCACATATGTCCTCTAGTTAACAGTCAAATATTATAATTATTTCAAATGGCAGGCTTTATGATATTTATCATTAGCCCTTAATATTTGACTTCAGCTTCCCCCATGAAGGATGGGGGGGTGGTACATTTATAGCAGTTAATTAATAGCAATTCATTAGATGTCTTCTTGCTTCCCAGTATCTTTGGCTTTCCGTCCTTGTCTTTAGGGCTGGACACCGAATCAGGTAGGTCTTCTCCATTTCCTCATGTAGGTTACATAGATGGCATGTGGGTTGAGTGTATACTCCCAATCTGTGAAAGTGTTTTGCCAAGCAATCGTGTCCAGTACGTAGTCTAAACTCAGC
>UZAE01014592.1:0-13338 GCA_900617975.1 Rodentolepis nana | reverse complement strand
CCCCCCACCCTCTCGACTTTTTTCGATTTAATATTCATCTCCCTCTGTGAAGCCTGAAGTCAACTAAAGGGCTAATGATAACTATCATAAAGCCTGCCATTCGATATAAATAAATAAATAATCGACTTGATTTTCAATTTCGAAAGACTAATTTTAGTCCACTTAAACCATTTAGCATTATAAAGTTCCTATGGAAAACTGATTTGTCAGCAGTTAAATTGTCGCAACTACTCAAGATCATCTAGTAAGATAAATAATTTGGAGTTCACTATGACGAAATTAAGAAAAGGAGTAACTATGCTAATAGTCCAGACGCGAATAAAGTAAACTTGCCCATCACCAGTCGAAATTACCGTTTTCTTCTCCTCAAGTAGAAAAACAAAAAAGACAGCTTCGTGAAGCAAGCACTCAAACTTTACAAAAAAACAGGGATACAATCTTCTCTCACATCTCTCAATAATTTTAACACATATAATATCGATTTCTTTAGTTGAATAGTTCATTTCAATAAAAAACTAGGTCTCTTTCTTCTTGCGCCCACCTCCAGCAGCTCGGGCTTTCTTAGGAGCCTTTGAAGACGTCGATGTAGAATCGTTATCCTTGGAAGATGTCTTTCCGATCGGCTTCTGCACAAACGAGGCAAAAAAAAGACGGAGACATTAAATAGCACAAGAGATATTTCTATAAAGCGGAAGTCATGGCGAAGCCCACTTACAACTTTGGCCAGTTTTTGAATCTCTGCTTCGTCTTCAGCACTGCTCTCCTCGGAGACATCTCCAAGAAGCTGATTGGCTTCACCTTCCTCGCCATCAACGAATACTTCTGTCTTCTTTCTGCCTTTCTTCTTGCCCTCTCCAATGAGTTCAGTCGCGTAGGGTACAAGGTGTGATCCCTTATTGTAACTCCTAGTGAGAGCGGATTTCACCTTAAAAAAGATCATTTGTTTTAATGCCACCTTCGGGCCTCGACACCTTTGATGAATTACTGATAGGATCGAGAATCTACCGACATAATACTGAAAGGCGGCTAATTACAGCAACGCTGACCTTCAAAATACTTGCAACTTTACTCGAGGTAAATTCAAAGTAACTGTGTAGGCAAAACTCATTGTAAATAGAGAGTATCGTTACAATTATTGGCACTGTCTATTTGTCTTGACGATTGCGCTGTACGTTGTGAAATGGAGGATGTTTAGTTGAATAGCTTGACATGAACCTCTACTCCAAGCTATTCGCAAAGTAGATAAATGAAAAAATAGCGCTGAAATTCACGAAAAAATGCAGACTTCGAATCTCCATAGAATGACTAATTATCAAAGCATTTGAGCTGTTTCATTCAATATTACTTATTCCAAATTAAGAAAGTGGGGTGTGAGATAGACTTACCTCCGCGTGGTGCACCCTGGGCAACGTATACTCATACGACAAAAAAGTCTATAAACAGTCTCACTTCAAACTGCCATGACCCCACCGAATGTCATATTCCACCACTTCCACAGGACCCACCTCACCTTTTTTCTCCTTTAAATCTGTGAATCATCATTCTGACCCTCTCTTGTCACCTCCTGTCTATGAAGCCCAAAGTCAGCTAAAGGGCTAATGATAACTATCAAAACGCCTGCCATTTGAAATAAATAAAAACTTATTNAAGAGAGTAAAATTGAGGAGAGGGAGGGGATGGGGGTGGGGGAGAGAGAATCATGCCAACAAGAAAGTGGCAAGCCTACTCAAATACCCCTTAATTGCCTTATCTTAGTAATTAAAATAAGCAACTTGATGACACATGACAATTCACTACGGGAACCTGAGATCAGCGCAATAATAAACATCTTAAGTTCTGCGGTGAAATTGGCAGCAGTCCTGAGGTGACAGCAACGTCAAACTCTGCGAGAATCACTCTGAGATCGATACAATTGAGACCAAAGGATTGGTAGTGCCCTAGATGACAATTCTGCTAGTACAGAGGTGCTTATCCTTCAAAGAATTGCAGGGGGGGGGGGGGTTTAACCCGGTAGCAGTTAATGGCTAAGACCGACATGAGGTATCCGTTGTCAAATTGAAAAAAATGATAGGAATCGAGTTAAGCACATGCGCATTGCACTGTAATGATTTACAACCGTACTTTCGAAAAATTCTATTTTTGGGATAATTCTATCTAAATCATCGCTTATCTTATTTTTTTGTCTAAATTATTTCGACCACATAGTGGTTCTTGCAGTGATTGACCCTGTTGCCACCTCAGGACTGTTGCCAAGTTCACTGTAGAACTTGAGACGTTTATTACTGCGTTGATCTTAACTTGCCATAGCGAATTGTCATGTGCCAACAAGTTGTTTATTTTCATTACCATGAGTAGACTAATCACTTCCTTGTTAGTGTGGTTCTCCCCCCCACCCCCCTCCCTTCCCCCACCATCCCAATTCTACTCTCTTTTGGGATCTCGCACAATTCTTCACAACACTCACGTATTTTGTCACCTAAGTTTAATGTCATCACAAAATCCAAATTAGAAATTAGCTGAACTCACCTAGGATTAGCCGCCACGTTATGTGATAATTTCTCAGCCAGGGGTGTGCAATAGACTTACCTCTACGTAGTGCATCCTGGGCAACGTATACTCATACGGCAAAAAAGTCCGTGCACCCTGGGCAACGTATACTCATACGGCAAAAAGTCTTTTAACTGCACCCTGGGGAACGTATACTCATACGGCAAAAAAGTCTAACACCCTGGGCAACGTATACTCATGCGACAAAAAAGTCTAAAATACGGGGTGTGCGATAGACTTACCTCCGTGATATATTTAATGAATGGGGTGTGCGATAGACTTACCTCCACGTTGTGCGACCCTGTGCAACGTATACTCAAACGGCAAAAAAGTCTATTAACTGGCATCAACGTATACTCATACGGCAAAAAAGTCTATTGACTGGCAAATGACTTCTGACTTCAAACTACCCTCACCAGATTGATATTCACGATCGCCATGCGGCTCTTTATACGTGTAATGGAATGACGTTGCTAGGATCACACCATTGACCCTATGACGCATATAACTATGCACAAACATGGGGTGTGCGATAGACTTACCTCTACGTGGTGCACNCGCTGACCTTCAAAATACTTGCAACTTTACTCGAGGTAAATTCAAAGTAACTGTGTAGGCAAAACTCATTGTAAATAGAGAGTATCGTTACAATTATTGGCACTGTCTATTTGTCTTGACGATTGCGCTGTACGTTGTGAAATGGAGGATGTTTAGTTGAATAGCTTGACATGAACCTCTACTCCAAGCTATTCGCAAAGTAGATAAATGAAAAAATAGCGCTGAAATTCACGAAAAAATGCAGACTTCGAATCTCCATAGAATGACTAATTATCAAAGCATTTGAGCTGTTTCATTCAATATTACTTATTCCAAATTAAGAAAGTGGGGTGTGAGATAGACTTACCTCCGCGTGGTGCACCCTGGGCAACGTATACTCATACGACAAAAAAGTCTATAAACAGTCTCACTTCAAACTGCCATGACCCCACCGAATGTCATATTCCACCACTTCCACAGGACCCACCTCACCTTTTTTCTCCTTTAAATCTGTGAATCATCATTCTGACCCTCTCTTGTCACCTCCTGTCTATGAAGCCCAAAGTCAGCTAAAGGGCTAATGATAACTATCAAAACGCCTGCCATTTGAAATAAATAAAAACTTATTCCAAATTAAGTAGGTAAGTAAGAAGCACACCTTGGCATCGATAGTCTTCATTAGACTAGGTCGGCCCTGCCAAGTGGTTAAATCCATAATGTTATCCATATCCTCTCGAAGGAGCTGATAATTGTCAAGACACTTCAACACGTTGTCAATATCGCCTTCTTTAAGAGGAGCTGACAAACGAATAGCAAGAGGATGGAGGTAATCCAGTAGAAGGGATCTTGGATCCGTAGCTCCTCCATGGGTAGACAGCCTCATATGTTGAGACAACTCGCCCAGCAATCGGGCATTTTTGTTTTGAGTGGAGGTCTTTCCAAGCCACGAGGGGAACAAAACGCCACCCGGGCCTCCAGGCAATGGTCCACGAAGAAGACGGCCAGGACGAAGGCATGAGAAGACGGCTTGAGTGGGAAGAAGCGACCATCCACCTGATGATTGAATCATACGGCTCACAATGTCGCCCTGTGCTATGTCTGAAGCGGCCACAGCCATCAGATCCAGCGTCTGCTGAGTTTTGCCACTGAAAAAAGGGAAATTAGTGTGAAAATACATTATTTCAGTCATTCAATTGAAATTAATAATTATAACCAGCCTTGTGCAAAAAAAGCAATATTTAGAAACAACCACCTCACTCTGATAAACAGAAAATGCAAAACACTGAGATGAAATAGACAATCGTCCTATTAACAAAACAACTCACTTTGCAGCCAGAGGTCGAACATTGAGGTAGTTTTCTTGCACGAACAACGGACCAATAGAGTAGTCCTGGAAAAACAGATCTAGAGCTTCATTAAATCTCATTGGCTTGTTCTCTTCATTGTTGACCGCAAAGACCTTGCGGATCACCTCGAAAGGACTTAAATGGAGATCTTTGTGAACAACTGCTGCATTTGCTGTTATATCTGAATCTGGTGTAGTTGTACTTCCACCATTCATACACCAGAGTTGAACAGAGTTTATCACCTAAAATGAGAAACGTGTGATATATTATACTTAAATGTAAGCGGAGGATTTAAGTAGTTATTACAGACCTGTCGCATGTCTTGATTGCTAGCAGCGATTATTTCATTGAGAGTAGCCGTATTAATGTTAACACCTTCACGACAGGCGAGTGACAACACGGCAGACTTAATTTGCTCAATACGTGGTCTGTGAAATCGTAGATCTAGACAATAGTTTGCGAGAGAACGAACCTACAGAAATAGGCACAAGTAAGGATCAATCACAAAAGTTTTCACTTTTCTGGTGCGTAAAGAATTACTTTTGGTGATTGCCGATCATTACAAAGGCAAATAATTGGAACTTTGGATGTCTTGATGATTCCAATGAGTTCTTGCATCCCGCCACGATCTTCATTTCCTGCCATACCGTCGACTTCGTCCATAATCAGAACGTGGGAGGTAAGAGATGATGCCTTAGCTACAAGAGAAGAGCGTTTTCGTAAGTAGTAGAATAGTAATCCACCTCCCCCACCCCCAATGCGTTTTTGCACTACTTAATCCAGCTGAGGAGGAAGACTATTCATTCGAGCTCCTCTAAATATACCGAGGGAGACTAAAAGTTTCCGCTCTCATCTCTTCTAAATAAATTGCTAATAGTACTGACAGCGTTCTTCTGAAATTACAATATTGAGTAACAACACCAATCCCTCTCTTAATATAAACATTTAAGGTAGACTTGATATTTTCAAACTTGAAATCGCTGTTCCACCATAGGCAATAAGATTAAAAGCGTATACTAGTCTACCTAATTTGTATCTTCAATACTTGAAGAGAGAGGAGGACCTACCATCAGAACCTGTGAGACACCCAGCGAGGGAGCGCATTCCTAAGGCTTGAGAGACCTCATCTTTCAGTGACCTCTTCGACCGAGTATCAGATGCATTCAGCTCAATAGTTGCCAGACCAACTTCAGTACAAACTACCGAAGCGGTAGAGGTCTTTCCAATTCCTGGAGGGCCCGAAAGAAGGGCTGCTCGAGCCCAGGAACCGGTATCTGATGAATTGCCGGAAGCCCATGGAGGAGCCGATTGATAGCCCTTTTCCTTGCGACCTGAAACGATGTCCGAACTACTAATAAGCATTTAAGTAAATAATCCATCATAAGAGAGACAAAAAACCTTACCAGCTGCGTAATCTTCCTGCCAAGAAGATAACCAATTAAATAATCGATTAGCTGGGCTAGAAGGCCCATTCTGCCCAACTAACTGCCTTCTGAATTTCGGTCGATATTTCTCTATCCAGAGCTCTTGAATACCGAGAGTAAGTAGTGATGACTGCGAAGGTTCCAGCTTGGAAGTAGTTTGGGAGGTAGGTAGCACTGGTCTATCAGTGAGCATAACCGGGGATTTGGTCTTTTTCACTTTCTCCTTCTCTAGGTAATTCGTGGATGATGATGATGATGTCATTAGACGTTCCTTGGAGATAGTGACAGATGATCCAAGACTAGGAAAATCATCCTTCTTGGCATTACTGGAATTGAATCCCTTATCAACCAGTTCAAAAAACTCCTCCTCAGTTATCTGTTTCGTGCCAAGACTAGCAGCTTTATCGATTTTGGAGTTGCCAGGATCACGACCAACCACGAGGTAGGCTGTCTTCTTGCTGACGGCCTTAGTGACACGACCACCACCGCGTTCGATTAGGGATTGCACGTCATCTCGCTCGATGCATTCCAACACTCCAGTGATTACGAAGGATTTGCCATTGAAACACATTGATGTACCCTAGAGGAAAAGCAAACCGTCTAACAGCCAGTTCTGGCAAGTAGAAAACAACTCAACATCGATGGAATGGCAACTAAAAATGCAATCTTCTAATAAAGATATCTGAAAGGTAACGTTTGAACACACGCAGTTTCGACAAATGTGGAGAAATCTCCAAATGGACATAAATGTCAACACGTCTCATGGAATAAACCCGTGTATTGATCTCTCTATCTCTCAGACGGGGTACGTAGATTGGGAAAATTCGTGCTTACTGTTCACTGTGAAAGTAGGCATTCTGGTATAAAAGCTTAAATCCCAAACTGAGGAAATTGGGACGATTGAATGACCCCTCAACGCTGACGACGACGTCCTGCGAAAACCAACTGACGGGGCGAATTAAAGACGATATTTCCAAGTGGTATTTATTATTTAAACAAAAACTTTCGCTTTTATTTCGAAAAACACGAATTGTCCTTATTATTAAATTAGACCAATTAAATTAAGTACCTACGTAGAGCCTGGAAAATTGTAACAAGATAGAATAAAAATGGCCAATGCTGTGAGTCAAGTGAAGTGTTGAGAAGTCTCAAAGGAAGACCAGGATTGTTTAGAAATAACAAAACAAAAAAGTACAATAAATTTGCGCCTAACCTGTGGAATAGGTCTAGATCCCAAGGCTTGGGGACCATCACGATTTTGGAATTGCCAGAATGAGGCCCTACCACCACCTGGAGTTCGTTTGGGAGTAGTAGTAGATTGCTCTTCAGGAAAGTGCTTCGACTGAGCTGGCGTGGATGGAGCTGCTGATTCTTGAGGTACCTAGAAGAAAATAATACAAAGATAGATACTACTAAGAGTGGTAAGAACGACAAAATTTAGGTAAAAAAGAGAAAATTTAGGAAAAATTACGCTTTTCGAAGGGGATTTCAGGCCATCTGAGGGTTTAGGAGAACGTGTCGTCTTATCTTTATGAGTTGCAGATGAGACCTAGGGTGACAAAGAGGAGGCTTTTGAGAAAGCGATCTTATAGAAGGCTTCCTTTGCGTAAATAAAAAATGCGTGAACGTCTCCCACAGACCATCACTAAGAGCAAATTTAATTTAAGCATAGGCAGAAAGAGAATAGACTGGACTAGAAACCAAATCTTTCCCTGGTAAAACATTCGCCTTCAATAAATAGATTCGAAACCTAACTGTGAGCATTCTCAATCAAGCAAAAAGTTATTAAATCTAAAGACTGTTAGACCTACAGTGACACAAATTTCTTTGCAGATATTTGAAGGTAAGTAGGGGCAAGAGTATTTTTCAAACCACACACTGGCAAAAAGCAGGAAGAATAAGAGAAAAATTGGGGAAATTGTGACCTCAATGAAATTAAGAAATAAGGACAAAGCGAAGGGACAATATAGAGGTGTCTTTTTTTATCGGAGTCTAGGCTATTTCTCTACAGCCGAAAAAAAAACGAAAATTAAAAGACATTCTAGTTAAACAGGCTTAGGAGGTGAATGGCGAAGTTAAAGTAGTAAATATCAAATGCACCACTCAATTTAAAAGTACATTGAAATTATTACTAATACGGTAGTAGAAATAAATTTTCAATATGAAAATTATCCGATCAAAAGACGACTACATACCTTCTTCAATGGCGTCCTGCGCTCATCGCCCGACTTCAGCGTACCTTTCGGCGACTAAAAGATTACAAATTATGTGGAAATAATAGTAGAATGGAGTGGCCTTTGAAAGGGTCTGAATGCATATAACTGCACAAGGCTCAATAAAAAGTACATTCAGTAACCTACGAGGATATCAACTCATCCCCAACTAAACGTGGACTCTCTTGGATGAAAAGAACTTATGGGAAGAGGTAACAGAGGCATTCTACGCTGTTGTTTCTCCTTAACATTCATCTCGTTTCCTCAATTTCGTGTCACTTCTTTTCCTGGACGTATTCACTATCCGTCACCAGTCCCATTTCCACCCTTAAAAATGCGATTGCAGAGGAATCGATATTGGAAGTAGATTATGAGGCAAAATAAAAATGTTATCGGGGAAGGAAAATACGTGGTCAAGGTCGAAGAAGAAAGCAACCCATTAGTTAACTGCCAAGGAAACGCGTAAGTAGTCTGCCAATTTGAAAGACAAAAGCCATTAGCTTGTCTAAAGTCTGAAATTGTTTTTATTTAATTAAGTGCAAAAAAAATTGAGAAAGATAAATGAGAATTCGTCTAAAAGTCCCCATCAAATAAACCCTCCAGACATTTCGTCGGTAAAAATCTCTTCAGACAGTAAAACTACTAGACTATGCAAACAATTAAAGCATATTAAAAAAAAAAACACGAAAAAACAGAGAAATACACATATTCAATTAAAATAATTGGAAACTAACTGGAGTTTTGGGACTACTCTTAGAAGTTAAATTATCATCAATCTTAGTGACAGAAGGCTTCGATTTCCTTATACCATCAGGACCAAGAGACTTTCTATCTACCGAAGGCGAAAGACGAATTCCATCATCATCATCATCATCTTGAAAGCAGGGGGGTGTCTCGGGAACTAGAGATACCGACTCCTTTCTAGTTGGAGTCTAAAGCAACAAAAAGAATGAGCTTATCGACAATGCAAAAAAACCAAATTACCTTATGAGTAGAGGAAGAAGAAAAGAAATCGTCAACCTTCACTTCCTTTCTAACTTCTTTTTTAGGCTGGCCATCAACGTTTGATTTTGAAAAGAAGTCGCGCAATGTTTTAGCGGTTTTGGTTGGTGCATCGGACTTATTTTTTTCAGTGCCTTTCTTAAGACTCTCTTCGAAAGTTAGTTGAACTTTCCTTTTGGAAGAACCCTTGTCAGGATCAATAAGATCTGATGCAAATATGGATTTCCGACGCTTTGAGGGAGGAGCCGGTTTTTGCTCGAGTTCATCAACCGCTTCGCCTTCTTCAAATGTTGGAATTTTCCGTTTGGAAATATGAGATGCCCGCTTCTTGGAGACCGCATTAGGCTTCTCTAGTTAGATTATTTTTGGTCAGGTGAACTAATAATACTTTACCATCTTCTGAAGAATTGAGTCGTGAACTCTTAGCAAGCTTTTTCGACTTTATCTTTGGTGACTGAAAATCATCGTCTAGGATTTTGAATAAAATGATTGAATTAAAGTAAATAAAAAACATTTAAAAGTGTATCTGTAAATAATATTGAGACAACTAAAAAATATAAGCAAATGGGAACATTAATCTTCAACATAAAAACGATAAAAATAGCATAGAGGCATATCAATGTTTTTCAATTATTATATAAATATTTACCGGAGCTCGTGTCATCGCATACAATTCGCCTTTTATTTTTTGACATTAGGCTGAAATAATCACTAAAAAGGCGGAAAAAGACGAAAGTCGAATAATCGCGTTTATTTTGTAGGTGAAATCGAGTACAGTATAAAGAGGATAGAGATTGAATTGTATTAGATTTTTTACAAGATACACATATGAAGATCTATAATATCGCTTTGCATTAATTTTTAAAACATTATATAAAATTAGCAATTTCAGATATTTTGTCTCAGATTTCAATAACGGTCCAGTTCGAGAAAGCAAATGGCTAGCGCTGTGTTTAGCTTAGATATCTACCATTGCATTATTGCATAAATGCATTTATAAATCGAATTCATTATAACTTTATATTATGTTTATAAAGATCTAGTTTTCGTTTTTTCCGTTTTTTGGAAGACACACTAAATTGGAGTTAAGTATGTTTTAATTTTTCACATTCAGTTTGTGTATTATCGTTTCGTTAATGTCTTATTGTGGTCATCATAAACTTGAAACTATGTAAGTTATGCTGCGCTCCTAATGAAACCTTTATAAAAACATTGCAAACTAATTTAGTCAGATCCGTTTGGAGGTGTCAGCACAGACTTAAGTTTCAAGCCTGTGTATTGGGCGGCCACTTTATTCGTTTAAATTGTACTTATGATTAGGATATTCATTAATCTTATCGAAAAACATTTGCACAAATTCGACAAGATGTTTGACTGTATATTTTAGATGAAAATTGTATAAATGTATAAGTTTGCTTCATCCTAGTAGTTTAGCCGAATCTGTTTGATGATGTCTAAAAATTGTATTTATAACTATTTGAGTTTCAAAACAATGAGACCAAAATATTCGTATTTACTTTATGTGCCACGATATCTGCTCCAAACAACATTTTTTTCAACTCATTAGCACGCTACTCAAAAATAGTAAAATATAAAGTAAAAAAACAATGAAAGTGTATACGAGGTATAATTTTTCATTGGATCGATTTTTAAATCGAAGCTAAAATTTAATTACTATAAAACATTGAATTCACCCACCCATATATTATAAAAAATACAATAATATATTATTTAACGTTTTTTGCATAAGATTAATGACATGATTAAATCATAAATATTATTTAAGAAACTACATTTGAACAACGCTGCTAGTCGATTTGAACACCAATTTTCAAGGACCTTGCTTTGTCTTTATTGTCGGTTGGCTGTCTTTGTGCTCTCTGTACGTCGTTTGTAGTTTCCCGACTTGCTATTCAATAATACAATTGGCACTCAAAATTACATGGAATCTTGTTTGGACTATTAAATTTTGGATGCTTACTTGACTAAATGTCTGCAAATACGTCTAAGTTAAATGCGAGCCTTGCTGAATTTATGATGCAGGAGTCAACGGCAGTTCAGCAACGACTTTCTACCGGTACAAGCTCTCAATTACCTGCTGCTTCTTCAGCCACTTTTCTTTATGGAGATATTGGAACTAATTCTTCCGCACCAGCCCCTCCAGTTAGATCTTCTAGCACTTTGTAAGCCACTAAATTCGCTTAAATGTGACATTCTATTACCCTACTTAATTTTAGGCCATTTTTTAAATTATGATTAAATTAGCTTAACTTGAGATTTTATTTAACTTTTTTTTATAACAAATATGGCGTTGTTGCTTTTCATTACTTTGCTAAAAATTTTTGTGCGCTTTGCTATTGAATATATATAAATTAATTAATAATTATACCCTAGACGAATTTTTTTCAGAGTATTTTTGTTTAATTTAGTTGAATTAATGGATTTTGGTTTTTTCCTATGCTATTAATTTTTTTCATTTCCTTATCATTGTTATTTTAACTCGTACTTTCTTTTCTTTATTTAATATTAATCTCATAGGCTTTCGGTATCAGTATTAATTGTGGTGGAATGTTTCGCCCACAAATTTCATTGTTCCTTTTTTATTTTCACTTTGTAAATAGCTTGGTTCCTCTTCTTTTAACTACGAATATTGATTGAATTTCACGCTTCCCTCTTGCGTAATTCCTTTTCTTTCTCCAGGAAAAAGGATCGACCAATGATCTCTCCACCGAGCAAACCTCTTCCAACCCCCCCAGTTAAGAAGGAAAAAAAACGAAAAGGTGAGTTGATTTACACTAGATGTAATTTCCTGATCGATAATAACGAGGCTAGTTACATGGTTCTGCTTATCACGTTGATTGTTTATGTGATTTGTATAGTCAACTGAATTGTGATAATTGGAGGATACTATGTGTAAATCTTTGACATTGTGAACAGCCTCATGTTTAGCTTGTGTATGATTTCACATTGCTTTCCCTCCCTCCAATCTCCTCTCTCCTTCTCTGACGTTTTTCGCAGCAGGAAATTGGTGCACACATGGACAGTTGTTCAAAAAAACATATCCTTCATTAACATGAGAAGACCACCGCTTTGGTCAGTTGTGAAAGTTGGGGAAAAGTTGAGCTTCCTTTAGTACAATTAAGTCGAACAAACATGAATGTGTGTGTGTGTGTGTGTATTTCCGCTACTATCAGGTCATTGTGGAAGTAAAAGCTACATTAATGCGCATTTAAATGCATGCTCGCTGATCAATTTAGTTCAAACTAAGTTGATACTGCCAAAATATCATAAGAGTATGCATTTGGGGTGGAGGTGGGGGGGGGGGGGGGGGGGGGGGGGGGTTGGCGAGTTCTCTTATTTTGAGAAGCTGCTAATGACTTTTTTGTTGGACAGCCCTTTTTCCCTTTAAAAACGAAAACGTTGAAAAAATAAAAAAAAACTAATTTTATTCCATGGGGATAATCTCTTAACTCACAATTTTTTCTCTCTCCATTCATCTAATTCTATTCAAATAACCCATTTTCGAAGAAAAGATCAATGGCAATAACTCTCGTCATTTTACCGTGAAATGATGTGCGACTGTTTTAGTTGTTTTCCCGACAAAAGTTTCATTTAAGCATTTTCGGAGTTTCTTTTTTTACTATGTGATGTGTTATTTTTGTGTGCCTACCACAGTATGTATGGTATCAGGTTCGTCTCCCATCGGTGCACGCACCTAATTATGGCAGTGACTAATCTTTATTTTTCCAAAGACGAATGTTAAATAAGTACTACCTGATATTTTAATATGCCGTTCTCTATTGCCGGCACATTGACACCCTTGTGCTCATCTTTGTGGTATTTCTTTTTGCATTCCGGTGTAGTCTTTATTGCTGATATGTGCAAGTAGATTAGTTCAGCAGATATTTATTTAGTTATATCAAATGGTAGGCGTTTCATTAGCCCTTTAGTTGAATTCAGGCTTCACAGAGGAGGAGGAACATCAAAGTGAAACAAGTCGAGAGGGAGAGGAGGAACAGAAGAGAGTTTCAAAGATGTAAAAGAGACAGACACAAAAGTGGAAAAAAGGTGAGATGAGTAGTGTGAAAGTTGTCGAATATGACATACAATGGGGTGAGGGTAGTTTGAAGTCAGAAGTCAACTGCCAGTTAATAGACTTTTTCGCCGTATGAGTATACGTTGCCCAAGGTGCACCACGTGGAGGTAAATCTATCGCACACCCCACAGGCACAAAGGTAGAGGAAAGGCAAGATGAGTACTGTGGCAGTG
>UZAE01014591.1:0-13342 GCA_900617975.1 Rodentolepis nana | reverse complement strand
CTTAGCGCCCTGAGACACAAAAAATGGCCAAATTAACCAGGCCCAATTAAGATACTTAACAAATTTAATGCGCACACACACACCTCTGACGATTTACTGGGACGACCGGCGCATTCTTCGATTACCTCCGCGGCTTCAAACTTGCCAGAACGACGGTAAAGTGCGCCGAGATTACGAAGGGTGGTGGCTATTGTAGGACTAGATGGGCAAAAAGGTTATTAGTAAACCAGTCACTTTAGCGAAGATATGAAGAATACTTTGGATGAAAACACATGGCAAACACACAGAAACTGACGACACAATAACTAACAAATACTAAGAAGGTGAACTGCATACACACACACACACACACACACACACACACAAGTCCAAACCCGCAATCCTTGAAGTGAGATATAATTTTAAACTTACACAGGCAATTCTAATAAAGTTTCGAAAGAAGAGAAATCATATTTTGAAATTTCTTTAAAATTCATATTTCTTCCAAAAAGGCTAACTATTTTGGAAAACTAGATGAAAAGGGGTAGAAGTAGATGGAGAAGGCAATTAAAGCATTCAAACGACTATAAGAAGTGCATCGATGAAAAGTCAATTTGAATATTTTAAGTGCTTGAACAAATTGAGAGGCTGGTTAATCGATTAGGAATTTCAATAAAGTTGCACCATTTTCATACTGAATCCGAACCATAATACTTGCTTTGTGAACACATAGAAGCAATGGCTGTAATAGTGCTATATTGCATCATAGAACAGCTCTTGAATTTAAGGAAATATGTCGAATATACTAAAGAAAGTCAATGCAATAGAGAGAGAGACCACTGTGAACATACATTACTTAATGCAACGTGTATTCTCGATATGATATGAATAGAACTGAGAACAAACTAACACATACAAAAAACATTAATTTGAACAGGGCTTTTCATAGTCTAAAGACCATTAAATTAGTTATACAGTCGAAATAAACGAATAATCAATTGATTCAAATACAGACATTCATGACTGTACCTTTCAAATAAACCAAATGTGTGGATAACAAATTGAATCTGCTTACATCTTCCTCAACATAATTGGACAATTTTCGCCAAAGTTGGACTGTTTCGCCAACAGAGTGCAACTCTTATAAGAATATACCGGAATCTCAAGGCGTGCACTATTCAGATGTCTAAACGCACCGTTGAAAATATATAACAAGCTCAGATCTGGTGATCCAAAAAAGAGGTCGAAGCTAACTTGCACTTCCCCAAAAGCAATACTAAAGGACAACAAGCTTTTCCTCACGTGAACACTCACAAGATAAAGCGCGTTCAACTTACTTTTCCATGAGTGCCGAGCGTTGATTAAGGGCCTGATTAGAGAGTGAGGTGTCCCACTTTCCATTCTGTCTATCCTCCGCCAACATCCAAATCGGTTTAGTCGAACTCGCCTTTCCATATTCCAGCTCATGTGCGCGAGTTAGAATATCCTTGTAGAGCGCTTCAGCTTCAGAATATTTTGCTTGCTTCAAGTAGGCTGATGCCTAAATTAAGGGAAGATTTTGAAACCTTCATACAACAATAGTTGAAAAAAAGATTACTGAGCGAAAACAAAAGCAAGCACAAAATGCCAACAATAAGGAGCATGCACATACCAAATTAGTTTTCGTTTTAGTCACATTTGGGTCGTTGGCGCCAAGACAATGAGTGTAAATATCGAGAGCTCGTTGGTAGTACCGTTCAACCTGATTGATGTAGTGCACACCCGAGCAAACACACGAGGGGGCAGGCAAGATACACAACAGGAGTTAGAGGAAGCATGCGCAAAAAAGAAAAAAAAGAGGCAGGCAATAGATGATAGAAAGGGGCATTCATTGAGCATAAGCAACCCCCTTAAACCAACACTATCATGCGGAGTACGATATTTATCTTTTCTCTGTTTCTTATCTCACCAAAGTCGTGAGCGTTTTAAAAACCCTCTGAGGAACATCATTTTTCTCGTATATACTCTGGGCTCGGCGCAAATATTCATAAACCTATCATATTAGGCAAGTTAATCAATAGATAATTAAGACCCTTAAAGCAAACAATATCACCACAACAAACCTCTGAATACTTGCCCTGGTTTTGACAAAGAAGAGCTAGGTTATTGAGTTGCTTAGCAACATCGGGGTGATCCGCACCGAGCACCTTTTCTCTGATTTCCAAGGCTCGTTTACAGAGGGGTTCAGCTTCTTGGTACTTTCCTCGTTTCCCATACAGAACGGCGAGATTGTTGAGTGTGGCAGCGACAGCAGGATGATCTGGTCCTAAATGTCTCTCTCGAATAACAAGAGCCTCGTTAAGTAAATTCGCGGCATCTTTGTACTTGCCTTGATCTCTGTAAACAAGCGCAAGAATATTAAGCATTGTTGCCACATCTGGATGATCCCTTCCGCTGTTCTTTTCCAAGTCCTCCAATGCCTGCTTGCAGAGGGGCACAGCAACTTCGTAACGACCCTCGCTAGCGTACTGAATAACAAGATTATGCAGAGTTCGAAGTCTAGCTGGAATTTCATAACTGTTCATGATTTGAGACAGTGCAGTAGTCTGGCTTGAATTCATTACTAAGATTTCAAAGTCATTAAAGAATTCGAAAACTCACCATCTTGGTCACTATCGTCCTTGTCCTGACCAGTCTTAAGGTCTTTAGTACTATCGCTAGCTGGGAGTCCACTCTGATCCGGCGCATCATATTTGGCCATTTCATTTGCAAAATTAAGCTTATTGATTTCTTCTTCCAGAGCAACTATACGAACCTGACTCTGACGGTATTGCAACTGCAAATTCGCAAGTTCATCTCGGAGCCAACGATTTTCGTGAAAAAGACGTTTAGTTTGGGCTTTGAGCCTTTGCTTTTCAGCCTCAGCACTTTGAAGATAGTCCGAGAAAACAAAAAGTTCCTAATTTTAAATAAATAAGCCAAATAAAAACATACATCACCATCATAAATAGCTTCCTCAATTTTCTCAACAAAAGATTCCAATGACTCCATCTTTGCCGATTTAGCTTGACCATTGGTGTCTCCATTCTTATTTAGTTCCTCCAATGCAGATTTATGCTCATTTAGAATTGAGTCGAGAACTTTCATCGAGGAGCGAAGTTGTACTAGTATTTCAGATTGAGAAACGTTTTCCATCGTTAGATAACTGCTAAATGTGCAGGAACCGAAGGGTACTGAAACAGCGTACAAAAATATTTGCACAATGCGGCTATGGCGTCGTAATTTCTAACCAATAAGGCCTAAGGTTAAAATAAATGCGTCTAAAATTTAGTTAGATTATGAAAGAAAGGACCAGTTTTTCTTAATTATTTTTTGTAAGTTAATATATAAGCTATTCGTGAGTACAAATAATGCATCAAGACACATAGAACTGAAGATTTGAAAATTAATTCATCGAACATAGGTGAGAACTTTGTATCTAACTAAATTGTTTTTGATCACGAGACACGTCATTAGCTGTCTAATTTTTACGGAGATTTACAAATCTAATTTTCCCTTTAAATAAGAGTTTGTCTTTTAGAAAAATTCTAAATATCCCGGAGCATTCGTTAAATCGAACAATAATGTACTAGTAGTCCTTATTCAACTATTTGCCAACGTCATTATCGAAAAGCAAATGTGTATATGCATCCCCTAAAGTTGTGTTCAGGTCTACTTTTGATCGGTCTTTAAATTCTCAGCGACCGGAAGAAAGTAAGAAAGTGCCTGCTCTTGAGCGCAACAGCCCTCAGAGATATCGACCAGCAAATATGACTGATGACTTATAAAGAAACATAATTATTTTTCACATTCTGAAAAGTTTTATGTCTTATTACAATTAGGTCCTAGTAAATGAAATATATATTTCCTTATGGCAATTAATCTTTATTTAGTTATTTGCTGTGGAACAAAACTGCATATCTTCGAATGATAAACATTTTGTATGTTTTAAAAAAGTATATTGTTTAATAATCTAAATAATTGTCTTCATTTTGATTATTGCAAGCTATTTCTTTAAACCTCTGACCTCCACTTTAAGGCTCTAATAACCAGGGCTCTGAATTGGCAAGCGATAAAACTAATTGAATTCCTACACATATAATTGCAATTTTTTGCAACTTTAGACAATCGTGCACATTATCACTACTTTACTACTTAAATTTTCTTAGATAAAACTCACCCATTTTTATATTTGAATTCAAGCATTTTTCATGAAATCAATCTATTAATTTTGAGTTTATTGCAAGTAGCGAATAAGAATATATTCTGAAGTGTTAAATTCAGTCGAAAATTCTACATTAAAGTCTTAATATTTCAAAAAATTGACTACTTTTAGATGCTTTAAATGTTTCATCATCCCATTTTCGGACGCGCTATAATCGGTGTATAATTCAATTTCCACCTTTGGTACTATTTGAAGTCCTTATGACCCGGGATTGATATCATTTTAAATAATAACTCTATTTCATTTAAATATGAAAACAATCCGAGATCGTTGTGAAGAACTACTTCATCTCTATCTAAATAATTGTTCTGACGAAACTAGCAGTTACAATATTGAGTTCCTTCTCGACGTGCTAACCTGTCTTTATTACGAATGTAGTTCCATCCAACATCGAAATGAGAGGAATTGCCAGAAATTTTGCAAATCAGGTAATTATTAAATATTTGATAGTATTTTTAAGTCAAACCAATCGTTGAAAAAATTGAGTCATGTCGATTGTCTCGAACGGAATTCGAAACTATTCGCTTGATCGGATCTGGAGCGTTCGGTGAAGTATCCCTCGTGCGATCGAAATCGACAAATGAGTATTTTGCTCTCAAATCCCTACATAAATATGATATGCTCAAGCGTTCAGATGTAAATATTTCCTCAATGTTTTAACTTGCTTCCAATTTAGAGAGCTTGTTTTCAGGAGGAACGTGAGGTACTCGTAAAAGGAATGATCAAGGGATCTCCTTGGATTACTCAACTTCATTACACCTTTCAAGATGAAAAATTTCTATATTTTGTTATGAAGTTTTACAATGGCGGTGATATGCTCACAATGTTGAGTAAATTTGATGATCAAATTCCCGAGGATGTGGCTCGATTTTATCTGGCGGAATTAGTCCTTGCAATTAATTCTCTTCACGAACTTGGATATGTCCATCGAGATATTAAGCCTGACAATGTTCTTCTTGAAACGTAAGTTGTCATTAGATCGTCTTTTATTCCTATCTCATTTTCTAAAGATCCGGTCACATCGTTTTAACGGATTTCGGATCGTGTCTACGAATTGGACAGGACGGTTTGATTAAGAATACTGCTGCTATTGGCACTCCTGATTATATTGCTCCGGAAATTTTACGAGCTGCCGAAGATTCTCATGGAACGTTCGGCGTCGAGTGCGATTATTGGTCTCTCGGAGTAGTAATGTACGAAATGCTATTCGGAGAAACTCCCTTCTATAGCGAAAATCTCATTCAAACATATAGTCAGATCATGAACTTTGAGGTAAATCGATGCCCATATCGAATACTTCCATCAAATCTGCACCTTTTAACTTATCGATATTTTATTTTCAGAAAACCTTCAGGTTTCCTGAAGATGAGGAAGGCGTTTCTGACGAAGCAAAGGATTTATTAAAACATTTTATTTGTGATCGCAAAACTCGCTATGGCCGTAATGGGATTGAGGAGATTGTGAAGCATCCATTCTTTAATGGAATCGATTGGCAAAACATTCGTTCCCGTGAGTACTCGACTTGTTTTCCTCAAATTCGTTGTCTCTTGATCGTTTACCTTCTTTCCTTCTTGTTTCTGCAGAACACGCTCCATATCAGCCAGAAGTTAAATCTCCAGAGGATACGTCGAATTTTGATATTGAGGAATCTGCCCGAACTTACGTAGGTCTTTTTTACAACTTTAAATGACTTTATTGGCCATTAAATAAGCTGTCTTTATCTCTCGTGAATTCAAAAAACATAATTGGCAGGTGTAGCGCATAGTGATTTCCAATATGAGTTCTGTTGGTACTTAGACTCTTCTGGATATCACTTTATGCGTTACTTTTACTATCCTGGTTCTTAAAAAATACTAAATATGTACTATGAACACATGAAAATCCCAAACTGTATTATATATTATTCTACCTTGTCTTTGACATGCATGTTGCCTCTGCACATTATATGTTCTTTAAATAAGTAATATGGCTATCCTAACGCTGACTCTTATCATAGAGGGCAGATTTTTCACCTCTAACATTCATCACTAAACTCGATCTAAGCATATTTGTCAATTGGCTCTGGATGGCTGAACTTAGTGAAAGTTATTAGATCATTAATGAGGCAAGAACCACTGTCGAAGCATAGATCAAAGGCTATGTTTTTAAAATCATTGACGAATTTCGCAGATTTATGGTTCTATGTGTCCTGTCAGGTTCAGCTTTGGAATCGATAATTTTGATCGAATGAATTTCTGCTCTCCTTTAATTGATGTACCAATCTCCTCTTATCTTATCGTTATGGCCCGTTTTCTTCGCTTCACGAACGTCAGATCTTGAATCACCTTGCATTATTGACATATTTTGCCCTTTATAACTATCGGTTTGATCAAACAAGCTCGAACTGACATATTCGCAATAAATAATATTTACTCTCATTAGTTGAGCATTCTTTGCATCTATTTGGGCAATTTTTCATTGTGTTTTTTTGTCAACTAGCCGCACAGTTGACACGTTCGTCTATGTATCAATGGTCCAGTTATGTCTAGCTATTAGGTAAGGTGGCAGATTGGAGTTTCACCTCAGATGTGACCACTGATACTTTTCTCTATCCTTAATGATTGAAAATGGACTTGTGCTCCCAGATAATTGATAATCCTGCTCATTTACTCATCTTATCTGCGCACTCAGTTACTCTCTCCTGACGCGGATATTTGCATTTGTCCATTTGTGGTATTCGCATTTGAACGAATATGAATGAGCGCGAGTGTCGGTTGTGTAAATAGTCTTGTGATGATGTCTTTATATGGTGACTACCTGCACATATGTGTGTTTACATGTGACTATTGTTTCTCGCGAGAGCGAAAAGTTGTTGGTTGGGGGGGGGAGGTATGGATGAATTAATTGTGTCGAATTTTGGTGGTGTTCGAATCACATTGGTCCCTTCTTTGGATTTCGCACTGGTCTGCAAGGTTTTCTTGATGGGGTGGGGGGGGGGGGGGGGGGGGGACAGTTTGGCTTTATTTTACCTCCCAACCCTCTGTTCATTCCTTGGGGTTTCTGACGGGAAAAACATTTATTACTTGACTTCTTTCTCAAAATCGCGTTGTTTGCGCTTCTGTTTATGAAACTTGTATTACTAACGTTAAAACAACCCGCCAAATGTGTTTTATTTCATCAATTGAATGTATCAAATAGCCTAATATCGTTAAAACGCCAATTTTGCTTCTTCATACTAACCTTTTGGTTCTCAATTTGATGAGGATTATTTTCTTGGGCTTGAATGTCTCGAAAGTTAGATAACTCAATGGAACAATTTTTGATCGATTAATTGTATAGTCGTGTTATCCCTCAGTTGATTATCGCATTTTTGTGTCTGGTTCTTTATTCGCTTCGGATCCTTTTGCAACAACAAAAGAAAACCACTTCCTTATCAATTTTGCAAATTGAAAGCACAAATTGGGTGAATAAATTAAATAAGCCCTAATAACGCTGATGCTGCTCTAATCGGAATACATAGCACTTCGAATTCTTCATTGTATAAAAAATTAAATTTTGGGGGCATGTGTACTCAATGACGCGTTTGGTGTTATTGTTTTCTGTTTTGAAACCCTTACGTTTATATTTAAATTTGGCTTGCATAATGTGAATAACTGACCCTAATGGGTCAGACAGCGTCTATTGATCTTTGGAATGCCTCCATTTTGTATTGGTTCTCAACATTTATATATTTATAACAAATACCGGGCTTTATTGTACTTATCATTAGCCCTTTAGCTGACTTCGGGCTTCACAGAGTGGGCGAACATCAAAGTCACAATAGTGGGGAGAGGGGGGGGGGGGTAANGGGGTGGCGGGGGTGGGGTGGGGGGTAGAGATTATACCTAAATTGTGAAAATAAAATGGCTTCCATCGGCATATAGAAAGTAAATAATGAAGTAACAAGGTGCGGTTTTAAAGGCGGCAACTTAATTTATTACTCATTTAAAAAAGTTAAAAGAAGGGCCACTGTTGAGTTCTTAAATCATATGTACCATTGCTCAAGGGGACAGTGCTATGGACTTGTTTGAAGACTAACTCAAATCTTCGGTCATCACCAGCTGAGTGTGATTTCACAAATAGTGGACTGGCGTTGTTCACATAAGCAAACTTTCGATTCAACATATCTTCTATACCTGTTTCGTCATCATTTAAAGCTATTCTTTTATTGATTAATCTACCTAACGCTATTGAACATTTATATTAAGTATTTGTGCATGAATTGTACCTAATTGCAGACACACAGAGTTTGTTTAAACTTCAAAAGTTTAATCAAGAAAGAAGTAGGTATAAAAAGGAAGGAGTTCACTGAAGTTTGAAGCAGGGAGGAGGTTTATGAAGTGGATAATAAAGTCCTTGCGCCATGAATCATTATTTCCACTTATTGCTCTGAATCAATAAGTTATTGACATTCAAAGCGAATAGTCCCCTCAGTTTGAACTGAATACTAGATTAATAACAAAGAAACATTGCTAATATTCAGTGTTTTTTTACTGGTTAAGTTAAAAGTGTAGTTAGGCTTGCAACTTCAATTTATTCGCAGCATATCAAAGTCAACTGGAGGTAGATGAACTAACAAGACCGTTTGAGACGTTAGTAAATAAATTGCTTTGTTCAGAATGATATAACTTTGTTGAAAAAAAGTAAACTTGGGGATTACTATAACGGATCAGCTGGCTTAGATTTAAATTCAGAACTTACTTAATTTATCATCCCAGTTTTATTGAAAAGCTTCGGACCGGCTGCATCATATTCGCATTAATGATATAAACAGCAGCATTTGATTATTATTGATTATTTTAATATACAAACTTCGAACTGTGCCGATCATTACAGATTGGGAATCTAATTGCCCGAAATCACATTTACACTGACTTACTGACAAATTAGTTTTTTGGGCGAAGTATATGGGCATTTTATTTGCTCACAAGGATTTCAGACCAGACAAAAAACATCAAAATTTCACTTAATTTGAGTAGACATCGTAAAATTCAATTGATAAACATCAATTCAATTATGAGTTAACAAAATTTTCGAGTTATTGAAAAACTATAATTTTTTTTAGCCACGTCACACTATATTCCACCCTAAGAAAATAAAACTTCACCTCATTGAAACCATTTTGATAATCAACTCAAATTACAATATTTTTTGATTAAATAGATGACAAGAGTTTATTATTGTTAATAAGAAACCAACCAGTAATCTAAAGTGCAACATTCGGCTTGTAGAACAGTTAACTGAGTGAATATTCAACAAATCGAATTCGAAGACTGAAAGAAGCAACATTTAAAACGCTAATTTTTTTACTCCCCTTCTCCACGACCTTTTTGATTTACTTTCCCATCCCTTTCCACTTGCTTTCCTTTATTGAAATTCTAAGTTATAAATGAAACATTCAATCTAATGGCCCCAAGCACGTTACATAGGCGAGGACCTCAACCAATCAAATTGTGCTAATTGATTAAATCAGGTTTAATAATAGACAGCGATTCATTAACTTTTAAATGTTAAATAATTGCACTTACATCAAAAACATAAAGTGCAAAGTCAATTTTAGGTGAAACGTCAGAGGTTTTACCATAATCAGTACTTTCTTAGTTGATGGGGAGACCTTGCATTCCAAATTTAATAACCTGTCACATTTATTGAAATCTGTTGACTCTTCACTTTTGGGCCTCTTATCACTATTGCTAGTGATTGATCTCTCAGCTTTCCAGGTGATTATTTATTTATACCAAATGGCAGGCGTTTTGGTACTTATCATTAGCCCTTTAGTTGACTTTGGGTTTCACAGAGGGAAAGAACAACAAAGTGAGAAAAATTCGAGAGAGACGGGACAGAAGAGTGATTCAAAAATATAAGAGACAGATAGATACAAAGGCAGAGAAAAGGTAAGATGAGTACTGTGGAAGTAGTCAAATATGGCATACAGTGGGGTGATGGTAGTTTGAAGTCAGAAGTCAACTGCCGGTTAATAGACATTTTACCGTATGAGTATGCGTTGCCCAGGATGCACCACGTGAAGGCAAGTCTATCACACATCCATTCCAGGTGTTTATGGATTTTCCCACTTATTCGAATCTTCCTGAATTGGCTCAACGCCACTACTGAGCTACAGCTTGACTGCCAAGCATCAATCTGCATGACAGTCATATTAGAAATATTTTTTGGCATTACCTAAGAACCATTTCTGTGTGCTGGGGCAAAATCCTTCTCCTAAAAAACCCATGGCAGCGCTGAAACAGGTCATGAGTTTTGGCATTTTATTTAAAAGTGAATAGTAACCTTTATAACTATACTTCGTGCTACTTCATCTGTACGTCAAGTCTATTTGAAGAATGATAACAATGGGTGTACCTTTTCGCAAAAACATTTNGGGGGGTAAGAGAATAGTGATTCACGGATGTGAAAGAGACAGACACAAAGGTGGAGGAAAAGGTGAGGTGAGTACTGTGGAAGTAGTAGTTTGGAATCGGAAGTCAACTAACGGTTTATAGACCTTTTTTGTCACATGAGTATACGTTGTCCAAGGTGCACCACATGTAGATAGGTCTATCGCGCACCCCGGTTCTCAACATGAAAATCAATATTTCCAAGTTTTCCTGGGTTTGCGCAAATGGTGAAATATTATTTGTTTAAATTTATTCACCCGCACGGTAAAAGCCCAGTGTGTTACAACCCATTTCATTACCATGTAAGGAACGTGTATAAGCACCCACAGGAATTTTTAACATTTGGTGCCTATCTTCACATCGAATACATCGACATTTTGGCTTTAACAGCACTTTTTGATTAACACTCTTTAGACTATGAACTTCTTTGTTCTCCTGAATGAGCGGATGGTCTTAGAATTGAGGAATGAAAAGATTGCGGAGGAAGTACTTTTATTAAAGGGTTTGCCATCCAAATTTCCCGTTCGAAGGATAGAATTTGAACTTGGGAATGCAAACCATCTGCTGGTTCCGAATTTAAGGTGTAGTTCGGTTTCCTGACTGTCTCATTTCTGTTTGTTAGGGGAAGTGCTTCCCACAATTGACTTGGGAGTTCTAGTTATCACAATCAATTTTTTTCTAAAATCAAAACAGGTCCATGTTTACGCCTGCCAGATGAATGAATTTGCTCTATGCCGAGCTCACGATTAGTTCCCCAAATTCGCTTGTGCTTTATCACTCTTATTACCTGCAGTTATATATAGTAATATATCAATGCGCGTACCCAAATTCAAGTATATTGATTTCTTCTCAGGATTGAAGGTTTGATCGTTTTTATAATCAAGAAGGAAAAATTTAGAGTTTGGAACTGAAGTGTATGATAGGGTCAGGATATTTAACGCCATTTAAATTCCGGAAGCGTTGAGTCGTCATTGTTCTATAGGAAGGTATTTATTTATATCAAATGGCAGGCATCTTGATGGTTATCATTAGCCCTTTAGTTGACTTCAGGCCTCACAGAGGGGAAGGAACATCAAATTGAATAAAATCGAGACCCGGAGGGGGGGGGGGGACAGAAGAGTGTTTCAAAGATGTAAGAGACAAACACAAAGGTAGATGAAAGGTGAGGTGAGTACTGTGGAAATAGTCGAATATGGCATAGAGTGAGGAGATGATAGTTTGAAGTGAGAAGTCAACTGCCAGTTAATAGACTTTTTGCCGTATGAATATACGTTGCCCAGGGTGTACCACATGGAGGTAAGTCTATTGCGCACCCCTCTATAGGAAGGTAAAATCCACTCTTTAATTGTAGTGTCTCAAATGATTTAATCTCTGGGTTTCTGGTTAGGTTCATGCCCACAGTATTCAGGACTTGTTGAACCGAGAGATTATTTGAATCCGTTGTGTCATGCCATGTCATTTCAATTCATTCACGTCCTCATGCAAGTACTGAAGGCGGCTTAAGCATAAGGGAGAGAGAGAGAGTTCCTCCAAACTAGCACAAAAATTTACTTATTATCTGTTCTATAGGAAGGACCACCACTTGGTTCGGTGTTTCGTGGATGTCAGGTGGCCTGTATTGGTTTCACCTTCACTAAGGACTCACCTCTCAATCAAATTGGCAAATTGGTCGAGTGTCTCAAGGCTGAATTCGCTGAGGAGGAGGCGAAGAAGCACCCCGTGAATGAAGGTGTTCTCGTTACAGATTCCCCATTGGCTTTAACATGCTCTACGTGTCCTGAACTCAAGGTGAGATTGGCGTTTTTTTTTAACTCAGTATTTGCTATATATACTCTGCAAATTTTACTTTAGAATTAAAAAATTTTTTTTGTTTGAGAATCATAATACAAAAAGCAGATGGATTCGGACATGTGTGCCAAATTTTTCCTTAAGCCATTTTATCTTTGTGGTATTTACACCACTCTTTCCATGTTGTAACTTCTCTTGATAGCTTGAATTAGCCTGAAAATATCCTATTCTTCTTTCCGTTGTCGTAGATTCTTTAATCCAAATCTAAGTGGTGGAATTTTCTGGGTTTTTTTGTTTTATTAAGATAAGTGTTTTATTCTAAATCTTTGGAAGGGTGTTCACCAAAATTAGGCTAATCAGTAAGGGGGTTTAGAAGTATGATTATAAATAACAGAGCCTTAATTAGTGGCTGTGTGGAGAAATATTGAAAAGCAACTTAATATTTTAAAAATAAACGATTTGGTTATTATTACATTTTTATGTAAAGAGATAAATAGGAGCTGAACATGTTGTTTTGTCAAACCACTCGAAACTTCCTTATTTATGACTAACGCCCAAATGATTATCCGAAAAATGCACCCAACCGCACTCGCGCGTGTCTCAGTAGCAGACTGATGCCGCCGACGTGATGAGTTTTGGTGGTGTATCAGACGCAGGCTATAGATGCGTATTGAAAACTGTTTCAAACGTCAATAGCGCCTTCTGTTGTGAGTCTAGTACCAATGGAGGTTATTTATTTTGAAAGAGGACAGCGTATGGTCCCACAGGGCGTTAATGGGTTAAAACTGTAGCTTAAGTTTTGCTTAATAGTACTTAGAGGCGTCTGCTTCAATCTGAGCACGTTCTTCTCCACTGTTCCATCGCTATTTTCGATGTCGAAAAACACCTGTTTCCTTTTATTTCAAAGTGTACCACGATA
>UZAE01014588.1:0-12445 GCA_900617975.1 Rodentolepis nana | reverse complement strand
AATGCATGGACCGGCCGATGCGTTTTCACACAATAAAAGCCTTAATCAGAAGAGAATTCCAGACCTCAAGGTGTAACAAACTAGAAGCTCGAACAAAGGCAAAACATTGGACAGTGGCACTCTCTGACGTACCCGACTGGCCAAGAATCGAAGCCGTTGCTGAGTTTCGACTACGTTCTGGACACGATTGCTTGGCAAAACATCTTCACAGATTGGGAGTATGCACCCAACTCACATCCCCTCTATGTAACCTACAGGAGGAAATGGAGAAGACCCACCTGATTCGGTGTCCAGCTCTAAAGACAAGGGCGGAAAGCCAGAGATACTGGAAAGCAAGAAGACGGCTAATGAATTGCTATTAATTAACTGCTATAAATGTACCCCGCCCCCACCCATGGGGGAAGCTGAAGTCAAAGTTTAAGGGCTAATGATAAATATCACAAAGCCTGCCATTTGAAATAATAATTATAATTTTACATCTGTGGATCACTCTTCTGTTTCCCCTCTCGACATTTCGTGGCTTTGTCTGTTCCTCCCCTCGGTGAAGCCTGAACTCAACTAAAGGGCTAATGATGACTATTAAAACACCTGATATTTGATATAAATATAAGTCTAAAAAATAAAATATAACAGTATATTTTCAGACTAGTAATAAGGTCAATTGTACAGAGGGCAGAAATAATTTTTAATGCTCTTAGATAAACATGAGCAAACCGCATATGAAGCGAAATACAAAAATTAGAGTTGCTAAAAATTATTGAAAATAACAAGTATTATGATTATGCATAATTTAAATTCCGTTATTGTGGAGATATTTGCACGAAATTAAATTTTATTTTTAAATAAAATAGCACTATTATTTATTCTCTCAAATTCAGATTGATTTAACCTTTTCCAATATTTGCGCTGCAGGCATATCAAAGAGGAATTTGTAGTTAAATAGATTTTTGACATCATTCACCATTCAGGTAATCGAAAGGTACCCAATAATGACTATTATCTTGACCTTTAAGTTATGGAAGCGGCTCAATTTCCTGAGCAGTAACATGATACAGAGAAAAATGCTTTTCACGCATTTCAGAAGAACCAACAGCTGCATTATTAACATAATTAAACGCCTTTTCTATTTTCTGACATTAATTCCAAATTTAATGTATTTACATTTAGCATGAAAACACTGTGATACTTCGAAATATGTAATAAGCAAGTTCTAATGTGTAGCAAATTGCTCCATTAATAAAGCCTGTCTAACTCAGAAATCTCTGTGACACATTCTACTGCATCTAACTAGACTCCCAGAACTAGCTTAGCCAAAGCTCAGCTATAGAGATGTATTTCACGGAACAAAAGTGTTTCGTTTAAATTGTTTCATTTGATGACATCATTCAATGAATCGACGAAATTGATCAAATTGATGACAACATTCAATCAATTAATGAAATTGGTTCAATTGATAACAACATTCAAATATTGACGAAATTTTTTTAAATTGAATTATGCCAATGGAGACAAGAAGAAATACGAAAATGCTCCATTTGGATAAAGACAAAATGGGTTCCAAAATGGTTTTCTTATTTATAATAGCGCTTGTAACTTCCATCATTCCAATGTAACTATTTACATCTGTAGCGGATTGCTACTTTATTAAAGCCTGACTGACTCAGAAATCTCTATGGCAGATTCTCCAACATCTAGCTAGACTCCCCGAAACAGCTAAGCTATAGCCCAGCTATAAAGGAAACAGACGTGTAGCACGGAGCACGTTTATTCAGTACGAGTATTGCGGATAAAGTGTACACACAGGGAGCCTCTCATGATCAGGATGGGGGATGAGGTTAAACAGAGGTTAATGATTGGTTACTGTTTGTACGGTCGCTGCACACAGACTTGTACGGCCGCACCCCCCAATCCTGGCAAGCAAACATGCGGACATACGATGACGCACAGAGCGATAACGTGTCCCACACATCTTTTAACCTATTTCTATGTGAATGAATGACACAATTGTGATCGATAATCAATGTCATAAATGCAGACTGATATGAGTGATAATGATTAGGTGCAATAACTAGACAAACTTCGTCTGAGTAGGCATGCGAATTCTTTTTCACCTCTGGTACTATTGTGCGCGTAACTCAAATACACTCTGTGTACACCCAAGGTGCACGCAAGTTTTGAGTTTCGAATTTGAGCAGGTAGAAATATTGTCTGCTAAGATTTCATGAGGAGGGGTCAAAAAAGGGCGTTACAGATAAAACGTTGCAATACTTTGTTGAAAGGTAAAGTGAAATGCGAATTTCAGTGGTGTTTGAGTTAGGATAAACAGTTATCGCTTTTGTAATTCAATCTAGTATTCACTTCGTCTTACGCAAATTTCAAAAGTGATTTTCATACTATTAATAATAATAATAATAAATCAGTATTTGAACTATTCGATGGCGTTGTTTGCCAAAGAAGAACAGAAACACCTCAATAATTTGACTTCACATTTGAAAATTATGCTGGAAATGCCTATAAATACTTCATTGGTTCCAGAAATGTTCCAATACATTTGCATGCACTCTCCACACCTATCCCATAACGGAGCCTTATTCATTATAAGCCCTTTTCACACATTACTTTGATTAAACCTATTGAGCTTAAAGCGCATTTTAACTTACTCAATAACCTCTATTTCATTTACTTTTAATTGGATCGATTTTCCATTTCTTCCAGTCCTCGTGCCAACATCTGCATAGCATGACCTCGTCAATAGCCCCACTATTAAGACTCGAATCCTTAATGTGGCATGAAATATAATTGAATTCATGCTGGAGGAGACAATAGAAAGGAGCTAAACTGCTCTTCAAATGGTTGTTAATGTGGCCAATATTTGTGAGAAAATTCATTTTAGATGTTGTACTGCTTGAAAAATTTACTCTGTCAATCTATTAAACCAATAGTAATCAATTTATTGAAACCGATAGTAATGACTGAATTTTTAAACGCAATTCCTTCGGATTTTCTCGCAAAGCTAATTAAATTTTAAATTTGAACTGCGATTGGAAAGTTTGATGAGTGAATTGAAATGTGATTAAATATAACAAACCTTATCGTAAATATTTAGGAAGTTGAAAGAGTTACAACAACTCATGCTCTGAGATACGTTTGTTGAAACATTTGAGTACCACCACGGTAACAAGACCAAGGAATGTGAAGAGTTGCATGTGGGAAGAAGTCGCTACAGCTAAATATTTCGGAGGAGTATCGCATGAAAGCCAAGTTGTTTTGCACGAATCCTGGCAACACCGACTTAACCATCAATTTGAGCAATGAAATTCGACTATTTACTTGATGCAAAGTACAAGCTCTGAGAAGTTTCAATATCAGCTTTTTTGCATCGATAGGTAAACAGAGTGCTATACTAGAAGACTTCTGCTTATTGAATGCCGATGGTGGACGAGCGTTTGAATCTGCAGCTGAACATCTGCTGTGCCAAGACGAGTTTGGGTACCTTTTTAATTTCGCTCTACTTTCATTGATTTGAGAGAACCCTTGTTTTACCGACTTTATCATTCGTTCGAATAGTGAAGCCTTACTATTCCAAAGACGATAAAAGTCAGATGATCAAGGCACCTTGCTACCGATTTCAATGTTAACAATGTTTTGTTCATTTGAAATTATGTGCTAATCTCATGTTTAGAAAAATGGTCTTTATAAATGATTCATCAATGCTGTTGAACTAATTAGTAATGAAAATCACCCTTTGCTCCTCTGTCAATTTGTGGGGATCTGCATATGAAAGTAGAAAACGTGTTCCATGATTTAGACCAATTTTGCTCTTGATACGGCTGAATTTCTCAAGTTATATAAGTTATATAAGTAAAGTAAAGTATATAAGTAAACAAATTACTTAAAAACATTTTATTGACTTACGAAATGTTCTCACACATTTACGAAAGTGTTTGAATGAATCTCTGCCCATTGTTAGAATTCTCAAGTTAGTAACGCTACAGGGCATCCCATCACAACACGAAATTAACTACAGGCAACTCACCACTCCTAATTGCACGTAAAAGAATCCACCAACTCTTATGTGCTCTACTCGAACCCAGCAACATAGACACAATGAAAGGAAAGATATTCACAAATGCGCTGATCATCACAATTTGGTCACATTACATTTCGTCTTTCTTTGCTATTTCAGGGACAAAATGAGCATGCTGATCTTTTCCCCTCTAACCAAAAACAATCTCCCCTGACCATCTAAATGGTCTCGCTGGCAAGTCTTCCCTACCTGACACACTAGTGCCGAGAGATCGAGCTGAAGTTGTGTGTACGAGAGCACCGTTGGCAGTGACATGTTGTTAGAGTTGACATGAAGAACATGATACCCTCTGATTGAAGAGGAGAACTGACTCCACTGACTTGGACTTTTAACATTGTCGCAGTTAATTCAACTTGGGTGCGGTGGACATTATGATTGATATTAAGTTTGGGTTAGTTGAATTTAATAGTAAAGACAACAACCTTGCAATTGGAAAATTGAAAAGGAAGTTAATGCATCGGGAAAATATTGGAAATAAAATTCTTAAATCTAGTAAGAAAATGGATTCGCTTGATTGATATGAATGTGATCACATAAATTGCTCATTCTCCGACTGGACTCCATTTTGATTAGACATTGCAGTCATAAAGGTAAACTACATGGGGTTTGGGAAATTATAAAGGTAAATTAGTATTGGTTTGAATGAATGTACTTCCTAGGACAAAATATTTAATGCTTGGGTGTGAGATAGACTTACCTCCACGTGGTGCACTCTGGACAACGTTTAATAATACGTCTCTAATTCGGCAGTTGACTTCAGTTTCAAACTACAAAGAACCCATTGTATGTCATATTCAACTACTTTCATAATGCTTTCAATCTTCTGTTATTCCGCATGCTGAAAGTCACTCAATATCATCTTGATCTGGTGAATTTTTTTCCACAGCTCGCGACTTTGAGTCCTCAGGAAAACCAAGTTGTGACACCGGCGGAAAAGTGGACGAGCCTGACATTTTGGTCATCACCCGTTTCCCCCAATTCTGGAACTCCGGCCATAGGGTACATATGATTACCAGGTCTAAGTACATACACATACGTTGCTTGTGCCTGTGAGGCTAGAAATGAAGATCTGGGTAGAGGAAAAACATCGAATTCAATTGGCTACTGAAAAAAAGACATTGATTAGCTGATATAATACGGAATGCGATTGCTATTGAATTGAATGTAGAGAGATTATGACTTTTAAAGAAATTTGGGAGTTACTTCATAGCTTCCAGATTGACTCAGACGAAGAGCTGCAATGTGCGTCCAGGGATAAATAAATTGTCTAATACATTTGAATAGCAAAATGAAACGCAAACTTGCACTCAGATGGCATACGATTATCAAATCGATTAATTATTGCTGTTTACAAATGGCAGTATTTGCCTTGAGTTTATTTATATCCGTAAAAGTAAGTCACTGTTTATTAACTTCAAAACAATAATATTTGAACATTTAAAAGAAAATCAATTGAAATCGCGTTTTTAAGTGGTAATAGGCTGCAATAATGGGAGGTGGAAGAGGTTCCACGAAATCATGCGATTTGTTATCAAGATATATAAGCGGTAATGGCAAAATCGATGGGTTTGGGAGTTTGCGGAGAGAAGGTTTGGTAGACTCGATGCATATAAAACAAGTCAGTGCTGATCACAAATAGAGAGCTTCTCAATCTGCACCAAATCGCATGAATCAGATAAGCAAACACATTCCAACCCTTCGAGCTCATCAACTCTGAACTGACGGTCAAATCTGAGCTTATCATTTTGCGCTAACTCCCTTAATTATGTGTTCACCTTCTTGCCCCCTATTTCAGCTCATTTAAGCAGAAGCCACTGGAATCAACTCCAAATACAATATATAGAGTATAGAATTAATTTGCATCCATTATTTATTCTAATTCACATGACTCATATTTCTAACTATTTTGCAGAACAAAATTAATGCAAATGCTAATTGTATATTATGGTCGAAGGATGGATATATCATGAGGCCACGTTGCATTTATCATATTCCATTTTTACCATTTTGATTAGGAAATGCTGTTTCCCGTAACCAGGTGCATTGCATCAATGAGTAACGATTTATTATCACTAGCATTAAGTCGAAATGCTTGGTTGGGGTTCTTCTCGAGTGGCTTGGGGATCGCCACAGAGGCTGTAATGAGTAGTTTGTAGCAATGCAGCATTATTAACTAAACAAACATCTTGTTGTTGGAGGTTAAGTTTAGTATATGTAGTAGAAGGAAACATACTAAGTCATCAAGTCATTGGTCACAACTTGAGGGAATGTAACCTATAAGAACTTAATAGTTTGATTATTTCGATTATAATTTCGAATTTTTTCGGAGTAGAATTACAAGACTCCTTCTTTATCCAGTCAGGCACAACAAATAACAATTAGGGAGTTCTAAAATTGCTAGCCCAAATGACTATTTGCCATACGACTTCAAATAATTTGGAGGGAGTTGACATATTGAAGAAAAGATACCGATGAATATTGAATACTTCAACATGAAAAGCGGAAATAAATCTTTTGAGTGCAATCCTCCATTTCATGCCTCATTTCACTATCTTCCTTGTGTCGTTACTCTGATGCTTTTTCATTCTTAATAGTTGTTCCATCAACAATGCACGATTTCTTGCAGAAATAATAATAATATTAATAATAATCAGCTATCATGAATTTGATGCACATCTCAGTTACTCAATTCACGAAAACACTGTTTAATTACAGTACGAATGAGAAGTATACTGGGTAGATAAAATTAATTATTAATATTCTATTGTCGATAATAATTGTCGATATTTCCTGCTATTTTTCAGAAGCGGTTTCTACTGTAATCGATAAATCCACTCGCATTCTAATTTCTTAACTCGGATAGGTTGTAATCTTTGCGAATCGCATCTTCATAGTGTGAGGCTTTCTTAATATGAGTAGTAAGAATTCAACTACCCAAAATAAAACCTCTTCCTATAAATGTTGAAAACCTTAATCACTTTGACAATATTCTAAGCAGCCCACAAATGGTTAACTAGTTTTGGCGACTAAATGAGGCGCATGCGTTCCACAGGCATTGTCGTGGGTTTCACCTTGATGCTACTTGGGGATAATTTCTACTGAGAAGGGGCTTGCGGAGTCCCCAGTGGCATTTCCCGGTGGCAAGATGGAGANAGATAGAGCTCTTCTTTAACATGTCCTTCTTTATCAGAGAGGACCTAAGTGTCTCCTTCCCACACGTCTCAAGGGATGCCTGTGCCTACTTTGTGGAGGCTGCATCTGCTATAGTGGCTTTTAAACTTATCACAAGATTTGAAATAAAGGTGAATGAATTGACCCATCATTCAAAGCAAACGTTTCATCCTCTCGAAGTCTAAAGGAATCGGCAATAAAAAATAAGGCAACGCAAGTCGAGCAGTTTCCGGTTGGCATTTACATGTCCGATGTTGTCCAAATCTTATCAACTACAGGCACTGCGTCAGTATGATGTTAGCGAGGAGAAGAACAGAGATCTTAGTCGATGGAGAATGTGGATTCAGAACTTTCTAATCAATGTTGATTTATTAGCTGGTGGAACAATCCTTAATCAAAATTTACAAAGTGAGTAAATTATTGCTTAGCTTCATAATATTCCACCTGCAGATTTACCGTTTTTGAAAACGTTTCAATAACGTTTAAGTGAACGCCTTAAAATTAAAATATTTTCAACGCTAACACCACTAGATCTGCAGTCGTTTTTCATAAACGTCACTCCATGATACCCAATTCTGACTCGAATAAACTAAAGTGGAGTGAGAAGTGGTCTTCTTAGCTAATCACATTAATGTTCATTTAAATTACGCGAAAGTTATTCCACATACGAATCGTATTTGCTATTATCCCAAAATCCAATAAACAATTTTCTCACTAGATGTCTACCCAGGAGAAAGGTTAACTAATTCTGAGGCAAATGCCTGACAAGGGATCCAAACGAAGAGCCCTCATTTGAAATTACCTACCATATCTAGGATGTCCCATATCCTTTCGTTCCAGACGCCTCAAAGGGTATGCATGCATATTCTACTACCACTCAGAACAGCAGGCAAATAGCCAATGTGAATCGGAACCTGCATTCGACACAGACATTCCGAGAGGATTGTACAAGCTGTCTTGCCATTACATCATACTACTTGGAATGCCACGCATTCTTCCCTCCAATATACAAACGCGATTCGAATGAGGATACGAACACTGCCTACGAAGGGCTCCGCAAAGCTTATTGGGAGAACATAGTTCAATTTGCCTATGAAAATGGCTAGCAAGCATGACCATCAACAACAATAATGTTATTCTTTCTTCATCCCACAACGCTTGTACGCTAGATTCGATATTGCAATCGACCCAATGGCAATTATTGCAACTGTGGTTGACCTTAAAATGACCTCATTTCATGATGTATTCATTGGAAATTGAGCCATTATTTTAGCCAAAATCAGTAACATCCAATCAAATTAGATAACCAAAGACCTCATTTCGCATGCTTGTACTTTCGTGTATATAGAAATATTGTAGACGAGCGATCGACTTCATTTTAACAGCACCACAGTAGCAGACGGCAGTATGTCGAGTGAGCAAACAATTCGTGAAGAAATTTCGCAGAGTACATCAACGGACCAAGGCAACGTCGAACCAACGGTCCGTATGCATGAAGAGAGGTGAGTAACACTCGGTCTTCAAAGTTATTGACAGCATTTGCCATGATTCGAGAGTTGCATAGGAAATAGTGGTGTAGAGAGTACAATTTTGACTTCACGTCTCGTGGTGGGTTGCTTCAGAGGAAATCACAATTCGATCCTAATCCGGTCAAAAGTGAACTAAATCCTACTAATTAAGTAGAGGAAAATGAGCATTTATGGAGTGTCATCTACGCAAGAGGCATGAAACCGAACAAATGGATTTATCTACGTCGGAATTGCGGTTGATAGCACTCGTGTACTGCACGTGTACGTGCCATGAGATGAAATCAACACACGTAGCAATTATGTTAGCTACTTCTCCATAAAAGCGCTTTTGAGATAGCAGATCTCCACACTGTAAGTACCTTGATTACTTGCCAAAGGGAAAATAGTAAATTACTTCGAGTCCCTTCGAGACACTCTTCTTTATCCATTTAAATATCTCTCGAACTGTAATTTACATATTAGCGGAGACAATTTTGTCAATTTGCTGCCGACTCTAAAGCGGTGTGTGGACGGCCTTTGCAGGACAATTGAGAATGGTTCAAGAGGGGCGCATCGTTACTACTTGAAAGACAACGCAAGGATCCAAGTTATCTCCTTTCTTCTCGATAATGGACCACTTCTCAATATTTTGGCTGAAGTCAACCCGACTGTTGAAGACATTTGTAATCGTCTAAGAGCGTATGAGAAAAAGAAGACCTACGTTCCAAGCCGAAGATGCAGAGGTGGAAGGTATAAAGTTTGCTATGACAGGTAAATAGTTGCTCTGAGTTTATGTCTCATTTTGCAAGCACATTTGAATCGAGGACTCAATTTCTCTTTTGACACAGTCACAAATGGCGGTCATACCTTTTATGGGCAGCATTCTTATCTTCACCACATACTCAGCTTGAGCCTGTAACTACCTTGAGTATATATGCCAAGAAAGTGTAGATTGGGGGCCAAGTAGTAGTGAGGCATTGCACTGTCTTCACCTTCAAATTAAGTACTCAAAATAAGAACATCGAGGTGGTGAAGGAGGAGGAGGAGGAGGAAGCATATTCGGAGCAGACAAAAAGAGGAGCAGTAAGCACTAGACTTGTGATGTGATAATGTGGCAGAGTAAAGCACAAATAAATAGAACAGGGCCGTACACAGATTAAAGAATGGGGAATTGCATGAAGAATGCAGAAAATTAAGTTGTTATGGATAATCCATAATATATCATTAAAGCTACTCTTATTTGTGGATTGACGGTGTTTAGGATTGACGGAGTTACTTCTCCATTATACTAGAAAGGACCAACGCTTTTATTCACCATTTCTTTATGCAGTGTGAGAGATCACACAGACGATAACCGGTGGCAGACTAGATTTCATGAGTTGCATTGATTAGAGTATAAAGCGAGGAAAGCCTATCAACTCTTGCATTGGTCAGATTACGCGTGATCGGCGAACTCACAGCACACGCTATCATGTAAATTGCATGCCCAACTGTCAATTGTCACTACCACCACCACCTCATGCAAATTTTAAATTTGGCTTCCAAACTTCTCACTTATCGGTGCATCTTTTCTTACAGTTGCATTGGCCAAATTGGTTACCTGAACAGAACCTTATGCGCTTATGATCAATTTGCGGCGAAACTAAAAAATGGTCAGAGGACTATACTGTCTGCTTCGTCTACCTTCCACGCCAAGAATGCTTTCCTGATGTTTTGCTTCAAATATGTACGGGAGATTCATGCTATTACTCCTTATCATGAGTCAGCACGGTTCGCTATACGTGCTTGTCGTCGACTGAGGAGAGAATGGACTGACAATGCACTCAACGAAAACATAAGGCCTGATGTGTCGGTAACTTTGCATTTGGAACATTACTTGCAAATCAGAAGAAAAACAATTAAAATTCATTAACTTTTTTCTTTTGCTTGAAAATATAGACACCGTTTTTATTAGATAAAAAGGCAGGTCGATCATTCACATCCTATGACATTTTCTGTTAATTGCGGTTTCTCCTTCATTTTCCCCTCTTTGTCATTGCAATTAAATCAAAACAATCTGTGGCGATCTAACACCTTTCAACATTATTTTATGTGAATGAATGACCCAATTGTTAACGATAACCAGTGTCAAAAATGCAGGAAGATATTAGTGATAATGGTTAGCTTGCTGAGTTTAGACCACGTATCAAACTCGACTGCCTGGCAAAACACCTTCACAGATTGGGATTATTCACTTGAACAACATTCCCCTATGTAATCTACAAGAGCAAATGGAGAAGAACCACCTGATTCGGTGTCCAGCACTAAAAACAACGACGAAATCTCAGAGATACTGGGAAACAAAAAGACGACTAATGAACTGCTATTAATTTACTACTAAATAGGAACTCCCACAAATGAGGAGAGCTGAAGAAACTAAGGGCCATTTGAAAATATAATAATTATTTGATGCTAAAATGCTCAACTAACATCATTGATTCCAGAAATGTCCTAATACATTTGCATGCAATCTCAACACCAATTCCAAAACGCAGCCATATTCATTAAAATCACATTTCACACATTAGTTTGATTTAACTGAGTGTACTTAAATCGCATTATGATTTACTTGATAACCTTACTTCATTTAATTTTCATTGGATCGACATTCCATTTCTTCCAGTCCTCGTGCCAACATTTGCAAAGCATGACCTCGTCATTATTCTCATCATTAAAACTCAAATCATCAATGTGACATGAAACATAATTGAATTCATGCTGGAGGAGGTAATAGAAGAGAGCTAAACTACTCCTCAAATGGTTGTCAAATGGTCAATGTTTGACAGAAGATTCATTTTAGGATTTGGACTGTTTTAATAATTTACTCTGTCAATCTATTGAAACCAATAGTAAAGATTGAATTTTTAAACGCAATTCCTTTGGATTTACTTGCCAAGCAAATTAAATTTAGAATTTAAATGTGATTGGAAAGTTTGTTGAGTAAATTGAAATGTGATTAAATATAGCAAACCTAATCAAACACTTTTATATCACAGAAGGAGTCATATGTAGTTGGTAACTTGAAAGAGTTACAACAATTCAAGCCCTGAGATGCGTTTATTGAACTATTTGAATATCACCACGCAAACGAGTACAAGGAATGTGGAAATTTGCATGTGGGATGAATTCGCTACAGATAAAAAATTCGGTGAAATATCGCATGAATGCCAAGTTGTTTTGCACGAATCCTGGCAGCACCGACTTAACCATCCATTTGAGCAGTAAGATTCACGTATTTAGTTGATGCAAAATGTAAGCTCTGAGAAGTTTGAATTTAACCTTTGATTTTCTATATTCAATCAGAGTGGTATACTGGAAGACTACTGCATATTGAACAACGATGGTGGACGAGCGTTTGAATCTGTAGCTGAACATGTGCTGTGCCAAGACGCGCTTGGGTACCTTTATAATTTTGCTCTACTTTCATTGATTTGAGAGAACCCTTGTTTCACCGACTTTATCATTCGTTCGAATAGTGAAGCCTAACTATATCACCCATGATAAAAGTCAGATAATCAGGGCACCTCACTACCGTTTACAATGTTTTGCTCATTTGAAAATAAATACTATTATTATGTTTTCTAAATTTGTATTTATAAATGTTTCGTCAATTTTGTTGGACTAATTAATAATGAAAATC
>UZAE01014587.1:237-13352 GCA_900617975.1 Rodentolepis nana | reverse complement strand
TTGGAACGAATTACAATGATTCAGTGGGGTGTGCGATAGACCTACCTCCACGTGGTGCACCCTGAGCAACGTATACTCATACGGCAAAAAAAGTCTATTAACCGGCAATTGACTTCTGACTTCAAACTACCATGACCCCACTGTATGTCATATTCAACCCCTTCCACAGTACTCATCTCACCTTTTTCTCTGCCTTTGTGTCTGTCTGCCTCTTTTACATCTGTGAATAGCTCTTCTGTTCCCCACCCCTCGACTTTCTGCTACTTTGATGTACCTTCCCTCTGTAAAGCCCGAAGTCAGCTAAATGGCAAATGATAGCTATCAAAACGCCTGCCATTTGAAATAAATAAATAAATACAATGATTCAGTAGATCAAAGGGTAAGCACTTCTCTGCACAGAGGAAGTTTCGATTCATCAGAAAAGAGCTTTGAAGAAGTAAATATTATAGCATTTGCCAAACGTTAAGCAAACAGTGAATAGGCATAACATGTAGTGTATTTTTGGTGAGCGAATTGTCATTTGGCCAATACCATTTACAGTTAAATCTTTTTACTCAAATCCGTTATAAGAATTTTTTCAATTTTATTTTGATTAAAAAATCAAATGTTAAAGTGCCATCAATTTTAATAGACAGTTCAATGAAGTTCATTATCAATTAATGTTACATGACATCCACTTTTTTGTCAATTGATAGATGCCTTGATAGAAAGCTTACACAGACAAAATTTCGATAGAGAATTATCATCAGAAAAGGACAAATTGACCCAACGTTTCAGCTAAATTCAAAAATAAAATCAAATTGCACTATCATAACGATATTCATTACTCACAATGATTGGGTTATTAATATATTCCATTTTTATGCTAAATGACTGGTGAATGGAACTTTATGCAAATTAACAATTTAGAATTCTATCACCTTAAGTAATCACACTGTCTCTTAAAACCACATCAGAGACGCTAATGTGAAAGTATTTATTCATTCTTGGTGTGTGCTATAGACTTACCTCCACGTGGACAACGCATACTCATACGGAAAAAGTTTATAAATCGGCAGTTGACTTCTGACCTTAATCTACCATGAACACTGTATACCATATTCCATCACCTACACAGTACTCACCTTACCTTTTCTCTGCCTTTTTGTTTGTCTGTATCTTTTGCATCTTCGAATCACTCTTCTGTTCCTCCCCTCGAATATTTGTGACCTTGATGTTCCTCCTTTCTGGGAAATCCGAAGTCAAGTAAAGGGCTAATAATAACCATCCAAACGCCTGCCATTTGATACATTCTATTTGAAATATCTTTCTACATCAATCACAATTGTCCATTTTAACCTAATCAACGACTTAGAAATCGACAAAATAATAATTTGATCGAAAAAGTTCCTAAATCATTACCTTTGTCCTAGCAGATCTGAAAAATCGATTTAAATCAAACGAAAGTTCGAAATTTTCATTTTAAATTTTGTTATCTATTATTTTTAGGTTTGCGAAATTTGATTATTTCCTCAAATAATTGATTAAATCCCAAAACACGATTAAAAAACATATTCTTATCGATTTAATTTTGCAACTAGCAATATTAAAAACTTATATAATTATTTTCCCACCACTGAGATTGTTAACAAAAAGTAGACAATAGCTCATTTATATCATCATTTTCTTAACGTCACTGCCTTTGATAAGGTGTCAAATTAAAGAAGATTAACCTACATAGGAAAATACATACCTCAACAAAAAACTGTTTATTTATTTACTTAATTAACATCAATGCCTCAATATACTAGTTGATTCTTCCTTGCTTAGTTTGCCGATAAAGCAGACCAGAAAACAGCAAAAGGAAGAGGAATTCAATTCAATTTGAATCATCCACTGTTAAAAACTTTAATTCTCTCCCTCTTCCTCTCGAGAATACGCACAGCTGTTTATCATCCCTCATTCTACATCTGAAGGGAAAATTTCAAGGCGCAGTAGAAACCCGAGCATCTCTCGCGGCAGCCAAATGTGAAGTTTGGCTGAAATCTATGGAGTAGGCGAATTGCAATTCCCTCTTATTTTGCCTCTGTGTGGTGCCGAATAGCGCGCAAATTAATGAGGGCGCCCGAAGTAAGAAGCTCGTGTTACACCCTCCATTCAAAGTCTTTCAATTTTCAAAAAAAAGATAGTAACACGAATTCTCGATTTTATAACATGTTGTTTTAAAAACAAAGATAAGACTTATTTTCACACAGGTACACGTATCTTGCTGATTCAAGGTCTCGGAAATAGCTCCGTAAAGGATACTACTCTAAAAGAAATTATTAGTAAATGGATTAAAAATTCTAAAACTCGGCAAATATGCTATTATTAAAAAATTATTTATGAGAGTGAATTGCATCGCCTGTTAGAAAGCTGACATGTCCACGGTTCTCGCCTATTGTTGCTTTTTATCGTGTTCATATGTCTTCTCATGGTTAAAATATACCGTGTGCATTTCATGAAATATAATAATACATATGTGGAAAAAAAGTTGGCATATACGTTTGCAACACCATCACGTTAACCCTTGGAGGTTAATAATTTCGCCGAAAAGGGTATAAATTCTTATTTTATGCAGCATTAAGTGCCGGTAATATTAATGCGCAAAAAATGGCAATAATGCCTGTCATATTCGTGGGATTCGTTTCTCTAGATCTAACGCGATAAACAACGACTTCTGTGGTAAATTATCAGTGTTAGCTTAAAGCGCCTCTGTGATACAGAAGCAAGTTATTTAAATAGTTTTTTTCCTGAGGTTAGTACTTACATATTAACAAAACATAAATTGGAAACTATCATTATATAGATGATTAAATAAATCTAAAAAAATCAGGTAGGAAGTAAAGAGATTCCATCCACATCATAAGATTCAGACTCCTTTAATTTCCTATTTGACACATTCAATATTTCATAATTTACAATCTTGGTAAATTGTGGAATTTCTTACAACAGTCGCTAAAATAGACTGAAGACAAATGGAGATGCTATATCATCATTATTTATCCTTTGTGGAATATCGAACCAAAGATAAAAACTATGATACTTTGAGTGTAAATTTGAACGTTTGTCATTAATGCACCTTTTTGTCGTTTTCAATCCAAATTTATAATTAACATGTTAGTAGAATATCAACGATTACTTCTTCAAAAAGTCAACATAAAAAGGGGTAAAGCATATTTAAATCACTTTTTAGTTATTCACATTTCCAGAACAAAAAAAATCGATAATTAGTGTTGATTTCATTAAATTTCCAAAGAAATAACATTTCTTCCATGGCCTTCACTAATCATCTCTGGAAAGCAAAAAAAAACACATGTTGCCTGTTACTACAAGTTCATTGTAGGATTTTCAGTGTTAAATTCTCCTTTATGTCTTTAAGCTACCCTCCAGAACCATCATGAAAAAAGCTAGTTTTATTTTTAAAAAAATTTGAGTGTTTATAACACTTCACCAGGCACAGGAGTGATTTTCAATCCGTCTCAGTTTTCTTGGCCAATGGTGTCCCGAGATAGTTCATCCGTTAACCGCTAAAATTGAAATGCGCTATAAAATATCGCTCTTTCTGCATACGCCTGTCGTCTAAATCGCCTGCATATCATTCGAGCAACTCCACCCAATCTAATCATTCTATTTTTGTTGCAGCAATAAAGACTTGTAGAAGACAGAAGGGCGGAATAAAAGGCACTTAGCCGCCACTTTAATTTATGAAATAACATTTTAGCAGACGTGGTTTCAGCCTAAATGTGCAACTAAAAGAGAGAGAGAGAGAGTAAAATACCCCAACTTCATTAGAAATTTGACGCACTGATTTATGCTTGACTTAAAATATACTTTTTTGTCTTATCAAAACACATCTACTTCACGTCTGCTACTTTTCACTGTCACAATCAAGTATAAGAACACACACATGAAAACAAGCAGCACAGTTTAACAATCGATTGCTCTCACCTCTCCAGACATGAGAAGTCTTGTGATTGACATATTTATGGGCAATGAGGCGAAGGAAGGTTTTCATATCCCCAGTGCAGCAGGCGTAGTCAAGAAGCCAAAGAAGGCCAGCTTCAGCAGCAGATTCAACGCTCCCATTCTTGTCCACCGTCCAGGTCACTGAGGAATCCTCGTCGGATTGGGAAAAGGTAGTGCTAACGGATCGGAATGGAGAATCGCAGTTTCGAGAGAGGGAAGGACGACTGGCGCAGGAAACACGACGCTGGGAAGATAACTGTTTTGTGGAAAGAAGAGGTCAATTTGTGCGTACTTCGATGGCCCCTACTCCGTTAACCCAACTCAGGCTGCAATGAGGGCTGAAAAGGGAGCTCTAGATTGCTCCCTAAATGTTTCCTAACCAATTGCTTCTTATTCAAAATGATATTTCATCTTTTAATGTCTGCCCAAATTGAGGGCAATCAATGTATTTCACCATCTCGCCTCCCTAAGTGTACATGAAAGCAGCAACTTTTTTATTCTCCATTTTTTACTCTATTCAGCCTTCTAATGACTCAGAAAATATGCCTGTGTTATCTATGATCATCGATGTCTTTGGGCTGTTTATAATTGCGCTCTAATTAACCACCAATTTGTAATATTCAGACTTGGATATTAATAATATCACATCAGAAATTTGAAAAAGTCATTTACGATGCGATTTCCTTTTTAGCTCAACAAATGTGAGCTCTTTGAAACAGAGGTGACATATTCTCTGTTTTGTAAGCTTATTTTAACTGTTTATTGAAATTGAACTAAGTGCATAACTGAATCTAATGGGTAACTAATTTATTTATTTTTAATTAGTAAGCATCAATTTCAAAAGTTTTGGGAATTAGAAAAAAATCCTATCTATAGTTTATTTTTTTATTTAAAAACAGTTCATATCAAACGTAAAAAAAACAATGAAGACAAATTTAAATTTTCTATTGTAAATGCTAATTAAAAGACCCAGTGTGGAAATATGGCTTATTTAAACGCAATAAATTTAAATTGTTTTTCAAATCGTTACACTTTTAAACAGACTTAAACAAATTACTTTTATTGCTTTAAGCATTAGAGTATTTAAATATCTTTTAAACTTTTATAAAACCGATCATCGGAAAATTTGCATTTTGCTATGTGAATTGGTCTTCTTATATGAAGCGTAGACAACCTAAAGTTTCAGACGTCAAATTTTAATACACTTGACGACCCTACACCCCCCTCCCCTCCCCTCCCCTCCCTCATTTCATCTCTCATCTACTTATTTTGCCATTTTAGTTAGAATTTTGAAACTGGAATATATATTAGTAATTTTCCATTGCCAAAGGCAAATATGATATTAAATGAACTTGATTTACCTTATTTAGATCTAAATTTCAAATTAATTATCTTTAATGTGCACGCTTTGAGACACCTTACGTCACATCTATTACCACCGAATATCTCTGCTAAAACGATATAAATAAATTATCAAAAAAGACTATTTTCTCATTTCCGTGATTCAAATTCAACAGATTGTCTTTTAAATTACACCTTTTACGTCATAAATAAGTATAGATATTGATTTAACTATTCGTAGATCATTTTTAAAAGAAAAAAACGTGTGTTTTGTATTAGGTGATGAACTGCAAGCACCTGTCCTAATGGATGAATCACCCATATTATATTTTCACTTTCTATTCAAATGTAATCATCACTTTTGGTTACAACATTAATCTATAGTCGTACCATAGCCACGAGATTCTCGATTTTGCAAAGGAATTTGGGATTCCCAAACTGTTATTAAGTAATCCGATTAAATAAAAGTACTTTCCTCTTTACCCATTACAACAATTATTGATTTTCCAGAAAACGTTTTTCATTTATAAATTTTATGGGTTTGATAATGCAGGAACGAATTTGGGATTTTCGCTTTAACACCATCGAGTTCAGTTTGGAGAGCTTGGAATAGAGTTGAGTTCCGTTCTCTTGAAATAAATAAACTTCTAGCCTTAAATTGGAAGGAGTAGATTTCTTTCAGTTTAATGTTTAGGATCACTGCATTTTCATCCCTCAATAATGCCTTTCAATGTCTCAAGTTTTAATTTTTTGATTATGTGTTTTCAAGAGGTCAATAACATTCTTTATTTAACCAATTAAATTAATAACATTTCATTAAATGATTATATTAATAATATTGCTAAGAATATCCGGTTTATCAACACATTACTTTTATGTTTGGAAATCATTTTGTTACTACATATTTGAGGCATTGATGTAGACACCAAATTGTATGCTATTCAACTACCACTTTTAGAGAAACTTATTAACCCAATCGGATTAAATTAAGTTAATTCAAACAAAGGGAGCTTATATTTAATAGGAAAAAAAGGATTAGAAAGTAATATAATTTGTTCCGAATACAGCTAGACTATAATCATCTAATAATTAATAATTTTATTAATCAATAATACCATTCCAGGCGTTTTCTCTCTTGATATGACCTTTCAGTCAACTTTACTTACCCCTTTAATATGCCAATAGGGATTTTTTAAAAAAATGATGAAGAGTAAACAGAAAAGACAGACTTACTGGACTTTCTGGTGGACTATCAAGGAAGTCAACAAAGTCAGGATTCTCGCAACGAATATTCCCACTTTCATCCTATTAATTTAAGAAGAAGAAGAAAAGGTGCAAGACATTAAAGGTCAAAGTATGATTAATGTGTACAAGTGTTCCAACCAGATTAAGAATATAAATAGAGCGCCGCTATCCTCATTTCCGACAAATTAAGAACATACCTATATGCGGCTCCTCTTAAGCCGCTGAATACAAGGTCAGTTATTAAACCGGCAACCCCTTACAGGATCCAAGTTAAACAAGTCACAAGGGAGAGCGGGGTATATAATTATTATAATTAGTAAGTAGATACTTGAAATTTAATGTGAAAGTACAATGAAAATATTTAGAACAAAAAATATGCTTTGGTGTGTACTAACAAACAAGTAAGTTCTATTCTTCCTTATACGGCAAAACGAATTTACATGCTTTGTATTCTCTTGCCTTGTGAGGTAACTACCAATCAAACAGCCTGAAAATTAAGGTCTTGAAGTCAAAAAGACTCTTTACACAACCGTAGCTATGTTAAAATTTCTCCACTTTTGAGACTAAATACCTCATATCCCAATCGTATTCTAGATATCACCTCAAGGTAATGTAACGAGGAATGACACCAAATACGCCTGCCGGTCTAAACCAATCAGGAATTCTCCAGGACAAGGAAAAGATTATCCTCAATCAAATTAAATACCGTGAAACAGACGGTATTTCATTTTGAAACAGTTTCCTCAAAATCTTGCAATGTCAGTACAGTTATTAACTACACTCGATCTAGTATTTTTTGAATCGACACTATAGGCAAAAACGATTTCTTGCTAATCTTTAAAGAAATTGTCTTATATCCAGGTGGTTTTGTAAAGCATTGCCAAAAAGAATAAGTAAATTGTATCTCGCTTACTTCGCAAAGGTCGAAGTTAATATTGACGATGACTAAAGTAAATCGCGTGTTGTTGTTTAGTTAAAGTGTTTTGACGTTTAATTCAGATGATGGCATACTAATTTAAGCTCACTCCAATGTGACTTGGCTGAACTTTCAAATTAATTTTGAATAATGAGGTGCATTAGTATCCTCTATTGATGTTGAGGCCACATTGTACATTCCACTAACTCTAACAAAGGTGCTTAAAGTGGCCGAGGGAAATGAGTACTTTAAGCCATGAGTAATACTGATTTCTCATAAGCTCATGTGTAAAGGAAATATATTATAAACCGGTAGTAATTATCAACTTTTTAATTTCAAAAATTGAAGTATCATCGAAATCCAATCTTCGAAAACTTTTTAATTCGATTGCACGCCTTATTTCCTTAAATCTGCTGAATCCAAACACAGTTTTTTGACCGTAAAAACGTTTCTGGTTAGTCATTTTGTTAGTCAAAATACTGCACATCTTTTGAGCTCCGTGGAACTTGCTTCAATACGATCCAACCGATTAACACTATTGCATTCTTGTTTACCTTATACTAGATAACTTCAGAATTAGTTATTAAAAACGTATATATATATATATATATATATTGTCAGTGATCAGATTTACTGAGTAGTATTTGTTTTTACAGATATGCTAATATTTCCGCGCGCAATCCGCTTCCTTTAAAATTGTAGTTCTTCTTCATTCACAAACGTGATAACAACAAGAATGAGGTACTGGAACCTGTCTGAAACACGAAAGTGAACGACCTGCTTTCGGAGAAATTGTACAGGTTCACCCCTTAATGCTCAATCTACACTGTGAAAACAATCTGGCATGAAGCTGAGAATTACAATTATGACAACGAGGTTGCGGTGAGTGGAAGAAAGCAACAAGACAGACAATCTAATGTCAATCGCATGGCAGATTTCCGTGAAAGACATTCGCTACTAAAAGGCTCTCGAAAATAGTCTGGCAAATGCGGAGAAACTTCTGGACAAAAGTCCGATATCCTGCCGAAGCACCTACAATCGAGTTCTTTTTCCATTTGAAGCAATTTTGCCAAGATCAAAAGCCCCTCATGCAGAATAGCAGGTGGCACAACTTGGCACAATTCTTGATTCATGCAGACTAAATTTACCCAAACTGGCCCAGTTTTAGGATATGTGTCTTAATCCGCCTCCCCGAGGCGATGTGACGTGATGACTCCCTCTTCCAATTGGCAAGAAGGAAGTAAAGCTGAATTCAGTCGTCAACCTGGAATTGCTGACCGCTGTAGTAGTTAAGCCCTGGATTACGAACGAGGGAAGTCACCATTAGGGCATAGGCATGGCAGCAAGATTCGACCTCTGCCACGACTCAGATTATTTTTATGGCTGTGCTAGACCCATTACTTAAACTTCGAATTTCGCCATTCTGACAAATCTTAACCTAAAAAAATATTACGTGTGTATTTGATGATATCGAGAAATGGGTGCTTATAGCAATGTCATAGCACTAAAAGCCAGCAAATTAGTGGGCAGACTGAAAGCGGATTTCGAAACCCTTTAGAAGGAAGTTGACAGGAAACGGGACTGGATTGAAGCTATGATAGACACACATATCAGTTATTTTAGGTAAAAATTCCTGATAGCTGTGTAATTTTCTGACCCACTGGATATATTTTAAATCCATTAGATCTTGTATTTCATATCCCTGATGAAATTGTAAATTTTTTCACCCAACATCCTGCATATATCGGCTTGCAAATCACAGAAGACTTTGAAAAAAACCACTTACAAGCCCCAGTCATTCAAAAAACAAATATATAGAATATTTGATGTTTCCATTTAAGAAAGACAAGTGATTTAACCAGATAGCAAGTGATACAAAGTAAGTAAATAGGTAGACATCTGGAACCTATTAATTAATATTTTTTTAATTCTCGAAATCTAAAACAGCTGTTGTAAGACTCCTCTGCCAATCGTTAACAATTTAATAGTTTGAAGCATCAATCAAACCATACGTTATTCACTATAACGATAATTTTAGCCATGGTAATAGATAGTCTTTCACCTATTTTTGATAATTTGTGGTAAGGTTTTCTTTCCTGAAGGAAGACATCAATTTGTTAATCCCAAAGGTGAATTTAAAGCCAGTAATTAGATTTATTCTGCCTATTACATGAAGTAATAAATCGACTGAAATGTTATTCCCACTTACACTGTGCGACTGACAGTCTCGATAAAGTTGCAAAAGGCACTCGTTGGTATAATTGTAGAGAAGATCTTCAAAACTCCCGCCAGACATTCGACCACCAGCTTCGGGTGTCTGCAAACCTGGAGGATCCACCACAACCACTCGCGCTGTCCGTTCTCTAAACTCAACTTCTGAATTCGACCGAAGGATCCCCCCGGATTTTGGATTCAAGGCTCTTTTGGGTAAAAATAAAGTAAAGAGTGCTAGAAAGTCTTGTAAATATTAGGTTAAATTAATAACTCAATTTCAGATGAGATGAGGCAAAGCAACTGTAATTATTATATGTCCCTAATTAGTGCAATTTAGCATTTTATTAAAGTGAAAACATGGAATTTTAATGGACTCGTTTTGCATTCCCTTACAGGATAGTTGAAATATTAAATTATCGAAGTATAAATTTTAGGAAAGTATTGAATAAGATCTCCGTTAATGCTATGAAGTTCTAAATAGCTCATTTAATAAATTATTTTCAATAAAAAATATATTGAAATGAAATTTACCTGTGAAATTCTGCTTTCTGCACTAACATGCGTTGAGGAGCCATTGTTATTCTTCTACTATGATCGGCATATCTCAATAAAAGATCACTTAATGAAGCTAAATTAAATTACGCAAATTTAACCTCCTTAATATTTAAAAATAATAAACGAAATCAGCGAATTTTTTAAAATTTGTTATTTTTATCTAATTTTGCCCGACTTCCACATATTTAATGTCATTTTGCTTTTCTTGAAGTAGTTCAACTATTAAAATCCGAAAAAACCTCCCTTTATCCAGATTTATGATAAAATATTAGTAATATTCCTATAACTTTATATGACAATGGCAAATCAAAGTATTCGATTTTTTTAAAAAAGTTTTATTTGCATTATATAGGATTTCACAAAAAAAGTTTATACGACGATTTCGCATTTTCTGATTCATGATCCTGTAAGGAACATGCCGCTAGCCTAGCTGGACCCACGAATCCCATGCGCGTTCGAACATTCTGGAAAGAATGGTGCCTTGCTTATCCCGTAGTCATTACGTACGACAGTGGTGCTAATCACACAAGGGAGCAAATGAGGTCATGAGAGCAGTGACCTCTCAGCCAATTACCAATCAAAATTCCCGGCAGATCAACGCAACCGAAATTGCATTCAATGGTCAATCGCCATGTCAGTTACACACAGACCGAATAAACGTGTTCCACGCCATACCTCTGTTTCCCCCTATATATCGTTGACGTAGCTTGGCCAACTTCGAGAGCCCTTCCATACACTAGAGGATCTTGCCAGTAGAGATAACTGAGGAGAAATCAGGCCTTATTTGTGTGGCAAGCCGCTAAAAACCCCTATCATGACCATTCTTCTTAAATAACGAGTCTCGAAGCTAAATCGGCTACCACATCTTCACCCAAAAAAGCATGAACTTTAAGTTGATACAATTTCAGTGCCGAAGAATCTTCCCTTTAGTACTACTAAACCTGAAAGTTTTAATTAATTATCAAAATTTTTTCAGACGACAAAAGATCAATCATTTTGCGCTTAAATGCCAAATGAACTTAAATGTCATTTTTGAATCTAATGGCAATGGATAAAAAGGTAATTATAAATTCGACGAAAGTACTTTAAATACCACCATTGTCGTTGGGTGACCCTTAATATAAAAATATTGTATACGAAATTAAAGTGGTGCAATGGGCATGGCCACAGTAAAAGATCGAACTTTATTTTACTTCAATACAAGTTTTACCCACTGCAAATTATAACAATTACTAACATTTACACGGTTATCTTTTTATACAATTGATATTGGACTATTAGGCGTGAGCGAATGACTTACCTCCACATGGTAAACTCTGGGCAACGCATACTCATGCGCAAAAAAGTCCATTAATCGGCTATTGACTTCTCACTTCAAACTACCACGACCCCCCCCCTGATTGCCATATTCGACCACTTCAACAGTACTTGTCTTACCTTTTCTCTGCTTTTGTGTCTGTCTGTCTCTTTAACATCTGTGAATCACTCTTCTTCCCCCCCCCCTCTCGACATTTTGCCACGTTGATGTTCCTTGCCCTCTCTGTGAAACCCGAAGTCAGCTAAAGGGCTAGTGATAACTATCAAAACGTCTGCTGTTTGAAATAAATCATCTCACAGAAAAATCGGGATCTCTATGTTACTATGTATGTAAATGATGGTGCAAAGCATCTCTCTTGAACGATCTCGTGGTGTCTACACTTTCTGATTTAGCACCTCAAGTAATTCGTACCACTGTCCTATCTGTCAGTTGTTTATCGGGGAAAAAGACGTTAAATTTCTCAATAGTCATATCGATCCTTGGAACTTGGGTAGCCCTTTTTCAGTACTGGCACCTTTCTGGTACTTTCCACATCTCCCTCCAACTACCATTTCTGGAAGGGGTCACAATATAGCTCGACTTTAAAATTGGATTCAATAGTAGAATTAAGGCTTCATGAATATGCAAACAAGCCTAGTTATTGACTTGTAAAGCAACCTTAAAACCAATCAATTGAGTCATGAATAGGGATGAAGCCTAAAAGAGGTACATACTTTGGCTGTCGTGAAAAGTTCGAAACCCGAAACTTCTTCAAAGGAGTCCCAAATGGACTAAGATATTGAGAGTGAATATTTAGATAAAAATTGAATTTCAATATTATCACCGTGTTAACAATTATATTAAATAATCGTGACTTTGGGTTTAAAGTAGATGTTATATAATTAAATATTATATTTTACTATGGCCTATGTTCTATATCCATATATTTAACTGATTCATTTATAACGAATCTAATAAAACTTTAAGTTTTTTAAAGTGTGGAGATTTGAAATTCCTTTGTAAGCGGTCGTCTCTGTTAGAATTTACCAGCCTAAAAATTAGGTTCCAATAACTTCTGAAGTGGTTAGACTTTACCTCGAAAAATTCATTCTTTAAGTGGCTGTTTGTTCTGGGGACCCCCATTTCAACAAAAAAACATGGAATGAAATTATTAGCTGAAGTTTAATAAATAGTCTAGGATTCTGTAAAAGTTCAAATTTTTCTTGAAATATGAGGAACTACGAATTTTGTGCGGCTTTATTCGTGTCATGTATTGCAGAGAAATGTACGCCTTAATCTGATTGGACGGATTGAGTTTTAGGAAAATTTTCATTATTCGTGATCTTTAAAAGGCTTATTCAAAATTTTTGTTAACAATAATTGAGTTTAGACTACGTACCGGACACGATTGCTTGGCAAAACACCTTCACAGATTGGGAGAATACACTCAACCCACATGCCCTCTATATAACCTACAGGAGGAAATGGAGAAGACCCACCTGATTCGGTGTCCAGCTCTAAAGACAACGACAGAGAGCCAGAGATACTGGGAAGCAAGAA